>CAUYQG010295693.1:0-34795 GCA_963574415.1 Tarsius wallacei
CCTAGGCAGAGAAGGAACATACCTCAAAATATTAAGAGCCATCTACGAGAAAACCCACAGCCAGCATATTACTAAACTGACAGAAACTGGAAACATTTCCCCTGGAAACCGGAACAAGACAAGGACATCCACTCTCACCCCTCTTGTTCAACATTGTGTTGGAAGTCCTAACTAGAGCATTAGACAAAAGAAGGAAATCAGGGGTATCCAAATAGGAAAAGAGGAAGTTGTTATCACTCTTTGTTGACGATATGGTCCTATACCTCAAAAATCCAAGAGAATCTGTCAAAAATCTACTTGCACCGATAAAGGACTTTGGCAAAGTCTCAGGGTACAAAATAAATGTACAAAAGAGAGTTGCATTCTTATACACCAACAAAAAGCAGGCAGAGAACCAAATAAAAAGTGTAATCCCACTATTAGCAGCCACAAAAAAATGAAATACCTCGGCATCTTTATAACTAGAGAAATGAAAGACTTTTACAACAAAAACTACAAAACACTGCTCAAGGAAATCCAAGAAGACACAAACAAATACAAAAATATTCCATGCTAATGGATAGGAAGAATCAATATCGTTAAGATGTCCATCCTACCCAAGACCATCTACAGATTCAGCGCAATAGCAATTAAATTACCATCATCATTCTTCTCAGACCTGGAAATGACAATACAGAAATTCATATGGAAACATAAATGACCACGAATAGCCAAAACAATCCTTAGCAAAAGAAACAAAGCAGGTGATATTCATACCTGCACACTTTAAACTTTACTATAAGTCTACAATAATCAAAACAACATGGTATTGATACAAGAATAGGCATATGGACCAATGAAACAGGATAGAGATTCTGGAAGCAAAACCTTAATTTCTCAACCAACTTACCTTTGACAAACCCTCCATCAATAACCACTGGGGAGAGGAAAACCTATTCAGTAAATGGTGCTGGGAAAAATGGCTGACCACATCCAGAAGATTGAAACAGGACCCCGACCTATTACCATACACAAAAATCAACTCTAGATGGAACAAAGACCTAAACATAAACCTTCAAACTATGAGAACCTTAGAAAATGCAGGAGACACACTTACGGAAATTGTCACTGGCAACCAATTCCTGATCAAAACCCCAAGTGTCCATGCCCTAAGAGATAAGACAGGCAAGTGGGACTTCATCAAACTGACAAGTTTCTGCAATGCAAAAGGAATCATCAAGAGAGCAGGGAGACAGCCCACAAGAATGGGAAAAGAAATTTGTCAACTATATATCTGACAAAGGCCCAGCATCCGGTATCTACAAGGAACTCAAATGTGCCAAAAGGAAAAAAACAAACAGCCTCATTACAAAGTGGGCAAAAGGCATGAATAGACACTTCTCAAAAGAAGATATACAGGCAGCCAACAGACACATGAAAAAGTGCTCAGCCTCACTAATCATCAGAGAAATGCAAGTCAAAACCAGGTGACATACCACCTAACCCCAGTAAGAATGGCCATCATTAATAAAACAAACAACAGGTGCTGGCGAGGATATGGGGGAAAAGGGACGTGTCTACACTGCTGATGGGAATGCAAACTAGTTCAACCTCTATGGAAAACAGTGTGGCAACTTCTAAAAGAACTAGAAATTGATCTTCCATATGACCCAGCAATCCTCCCTATTTGGAAGTTACCTGGAGGAAATCAAATCATTATACAAAAAAGATACCTGCACATGCATGTTTGTTGCATTGCTATTCACAATAGCAAAAATGTGGAATCAATCATGCTGCCTATTGAAACTGGACTGGACAACAAAAACATGGTACATATATGCAATGGAATATTATGCAGCCATAAAGAAGGAAAAACATATGGGCTTCACAGCAACTTGGATGGATTTAGAGTCAATAATACTTAGTGATCGATCTATTACAGAAACAAAGAAGAGAGTACCACATGTTCTCACTCATAAGCAGACCCTGAACATTTACCTTAATAACATAAAAACAAGGATAGTGCTGGGATGGGAGGAGGGGATACAACATCAGTAAGGGAACCTGATCTCAAACCAAGCAAAGTGGGGACCAGAGAGAGGCCCAAACTTTACCTGTATAATGTCCACTTGTATACCTAATCCTGAATTGTATCCCACATCTTTAAAATAAAATATAGAAACAAAAAAACAAAAAAATCCAGTGTCCCTTGGCAACATGTTTGTACTTATTTGTTCTTTACATGTCAAGGATGAAAAATTTCCAAATCAGTAGATTTTTCTTCCTTTTTAATTATAAATTCTGTCTTTTAGTCATTTCTTTCCACTGTCATTTTACTGTTTGTGGTTAAAGAAAGCCATGCATCTCCTTTAATATTTTGCTTAGAAATTTCTTCTGCCAGATATCCTAGTTTATTGCTGTTAAATTCTGCTTTCTATAAAGCCTTAGGACATGGACACAATTCTGCCAAGTTCCTCACAATTTTATAATAAAAGTGGCCATTGCTCCAGTTTCCAATAAGATATTCTTCATTTCTATCTAAGATCTCATCAGAATTGCATTTACTGTTCTTATTTCTACCAACAATCTTATTATGATCACTTGAGTAATCTCTAAGAAGTTTCATACTTTGCCTACAGTTCTTCTCTTCTGAAATCTCACCAGAATCACATTTAATGCTCTGTTCAGGGCAATACAGGCTTGTTCTGGCCTGCTCCTTCAAACTCTTGCTGTCTCTGCCCATTGCCCAGTTCAAAAGACATTTTCACATTTCTAGGTATTTGTTATATTAACACTCCACTTCTCTGGTACCAATTTTCTATCTTATTTCATTTTTTTGCTGCCATAAATAATACCACAGACTGGGTAATTTATAATAAACAGAAATTTATTTGTCTTATGTTCCTAGAGGCTGGAAATTTAAAGATTGAATGACCAGCATGTGGAGGCCTTCTTGCTGTGTTATCCCATGGTGAAAGGCGAGATGGTAAGAGGATAAGAGAGGGAGAGAGGGAGACAGAAAGACAGAAAAAGGCAAAATTTGTCCTTTTATAAGGAATCCACTTTTTTGATAAAGGCATCAATCCAATCGTTAGGGCTCCACCCTCATGGCCTAATCTTAACACTGTTAAAGTTCCTACTTTTTAATGTCATTGCTTTCTGAATTAAGTTTCCAATACATGCATTTTGGGGAACACATACACACAACACAGAAACAGCAAAAGGGACGCTTTCACTCTAGTCCATGTCAAGAGTGATGAAAGTGCTGATATGATATGTGAGACAGAGGCAAAATATAATCTAACCCTCCATGCAAATTTCAGCTCTACCTTAGGCATCCCATTTTCTAGAATGCCTTTCTTTATAATCCCCTTTGATGCTGATGCCCCATTTTTGATTGACTTACAGTTGTGTTACAAGTACAACCATTAGTATCTGTCATTTACTAAACACTTAAAATGTGCCAGTGGCTACACCAATTTACAACGTTTTTACAACATTTATCTCTTATGCTATAGTCACATATTTGTTATGTGAAATTGGTTACATTTTCTTCCTCAACTTCAGTTTCAGTAGATAATAATATCTACTTTGGGGCACTGTTGGGAGAAGAAAAACAAGTCACATGCATGGCACAATAGCTACTATGCAAAAAGAAGCAGAATCAATAGTAGGGAATGATTATTATTCCCTTCACTAAAATAAGTGCACTATGAATTTATAAATTTGTCTTTTTACAATGTATAATTATAAATTAACAACTATAAACTTTTAACTTGTAAGTTTACCTCTACAGACTGTGAGCTCTTAGAAGGGAGAGATTGCTTTTTATTCATCTTGAATCTCTAATATTTTGAACACTACTGGGTAAATTTTATGTGCAAACAATTTTGTGAAAGTATAAGTGCTTTATATACACACACACACACACACACACACACACACACATATATGTATATATGTGTATTACAAAGGCAGAGGGTTCAAATTCTAGATGTGTGTGCTAGGTGGAAATGGGGGACATTATTTTTCTGTAAGCATCTTTCCAATTTGGCATTAAAAATCACTATACTTTCAAACTAGATTACCTTGTTTAATTACATTTTTAATGACTATAGTGTGAAGAGGTGTTAAGGAAGCAGAGCAATCCAAATCTCTTAAGTTGTACTACAGATAATTTTCTTCCAACCTGACATGTTTGTAAGTCATCATAGGAGCCAGAGAGTTAGGCCCTAGTTGAAACTTATATTCCGTTTTGAGAAACCTCCATACATTTTCATTTATGTAAAGAAAATATATTGTTTCCTCCTCATGCAGAGAATAAAAACTTTAAATTCCCAATAGATCAGTTCATAAAAGAGTAAAGGAACATTTTAATAGAGCTTTATCTTGAGTAACAAACAAGTGGCACAAGTTATTCTTCCTAGGCTTATATAAATCTTCCATATTACCTTTTACATGCATATTCACTACTCAAACTCATTTTCATCCTATCAATTATTTGGTTCCAGAACAAATTTAAAAATCCCTAGGATAAAACTAAATAACCCACAGACATGGAAAAACAGAAGTCCTCCTAGGAACATTTTTAAGTGAAAAGATTCTTAAATTATCATCTGGAACATCTTACCTTATAAGACTGGAACATCTTACCTTATAAGGGTCTGACAATTAAGTGTACAAACTCATTCTAGAAAAAGTGCAACATACCTCATTACTGAATATCATTATGGTCTCCTTTGAAGTAGTCCCCTTGGGAAGCTGTGCACTGACACCAGAACCTAGTCCACCCATCAAAACAATTTTGGAACCCTTTTTCTGGAATGGCCATCTGCGTATTACACTTGATGTCCTGAATGTTATTAGAATGTCTTCCCTTCAATATTTTATTTACCTTCAGGTAAAGAAAAAAAGTCACTGGGAGCCAGATCAGGTGAGTAGGTAGGGTATTCCAATACAGTTGTTTGCCTACTGGCTAAAAACCACCTGACAGACAGTGCTGTGTGAACTGGTGCACTGTCATGTTACAAGAGCTCCTCTGGGACCATTTTTGCACACACCTTTCTCATGCCAAGATTTTCAGTTAAGATTTTCCTAACTGCTTCTCTATCGATGCTTATTTGGTCTGCTATGCCTCTCACAGTCAGCTGATGATTTTGATGCATAATTCAACAAATTTTTGCAATGTTTTTGTCAGTTTTGCTTTCTTCCTCAGTGACGTTTTCTCTCCACTCAGAAAAATGTCAATCCATTTTTCACACTGCCATTTTCTTCATGGCATTATCTTCATAAACTTTGACTAACGTGCCCCTGATTTCACTTCCACTCTTGTCAAGTTTAACAGGAAATGTAATGTTTGTTTGTTGCTCTAATTCAAACTCTGACATTCTTGAGACAACAGCTCTGTTGACTATTCCAGAAAAAGAGTTCCCAAATTGCTTTGCTGGGTGAACTAGGCACTGGCATACTTCCCAATGGGAGTACTTCGAAGGTGACTGTAGTGATATTCAGCAATGAGATATGTAATACTATTTCTACAGTGAGTTCACGAACTTAATTGTCAAACCCCATGTATGCTGTGTGCTTGAAAGAAGACATTAAGAATGTAATTGTCCCCTCCTCAACTCAGAATACCGTGGAAGACTGAGAGGCCTTAGTGATGTCTGGCACAACCATGACTGTGAGCAGCAGGGGTGACAGAAGAATTCAGTAGTTACACCATCCAAAGTCATTTCTAAACAGAAGAGAAGCTTGGCTTGGCAAATAGCTTGAGTTCATTTTAATGCACTTGAATATCCACTATACTAAAGGAGCAAAGTGTCAGTGTCAATGTAAAAGGTTCACAGCTTCTTAGTTGGCTTTGTTAGATACGTGCCATTTAATTCATCCATTTTAGTGTTTGTCAGGGATTGTTTCAGAGCCTTGAATGGGGTGAGAGTGTCACAGGATATGTCATAGACAGAGAGTACAGTTCATGATTGAAGTGATGTCTGTTGTGCATACCACTTGGTAGCAATAATTATGATAAAGAACCAGGCTTTATAAGTGTAACTCACAGAGTATATTTTAAATGTTTTTATTTTAGTATCTCTAAAATAATTTAGTGAAACTGTACACACACTTTCACAATTTTCATTTGGCAGTTGAAATTTGTCATCAGATATTTAAAATACTTTCAAAAAATGTCACTTTCTGCATAGTGCAAATATTGACATTTAAAAATAAAACTGTTAGAGCATGCTTTAAATTTTTCCAATATAATGTAAATATCATATGATTAAATACTCACCACTCTTCATTTAAAATACATGAACAGTTTTAAATATAACAGCATTAATTTTGCTCTTCTGACTAGTATTTTAATTCTGCTTTCTCCAAAAATTGTTATCCTAATGTCATGTGTTTTATGCTTGGAAGGATTTTATTGATTACTTAAAGATACTTTTCTATAATAAACCATGTATATAAATTGAGATTTAATTTTTAAAATGTTTCCTGAAACCATAAGACTGTTAAATGTTAAAAATATCTTCCACATTGAGTTATTGTAATTGGCATAAGTACACCATTGATCAAAACAACATACTATATGTCAAATCTGATGAACAATTATTAAGCATGAAAGTAATATTTTATTGAATATTCATCTCTTAATGAGGTAGAAGTCTTTTTATTCCTTCATTGGCTCATATATCTATGGATGAATATTACTTATTACTAGAATCATACAGTTGCCGCCTGAGTGCTGATCCTACCTTTAGTTTTTTATAGATATAAGCCCTGAGAAATCATATTCACATAAATAAGTGGACAGGAATGGAAGAAGCAATGTCACACAATTCTTTGATCATCTCCAGAGATGTATGCCCAAATTCACATAGTCATCTAGCATCATAAATTACTTTTAATCTATTAGCTGACAACTTGATTAGATCTTCCTCAATTTTGCTGAAAGCACAGATTTGGAAATCACCTGACTTTCAAAAAAGATTTGTCATCTCATCATTAGAATTATTCAGTTTTTTGGCATCTCCACCAATATTTTTCTCCCTTTGTTTTGTGTCATAGAAGCTTATACATCCAGGGCACTTTACAAGAGGTAGTTTCTAGATTATTGAGAGTCATTCTTTTCTTTCTGGAAAGTGGAAGAAAAGAGGTCTTTGAGGAAGAGGAAATTAAAAATCTGCATAGTTCCCTTTGTGTTCTCAAGGAGACTAATTTTAAGCAAGAATATTTAAGGCTGACCAGGCACGGTAGGACATTCCTGTAATTCTAGCACTTTGAGAGACTGAAGCAGGAGGATCACTGAGACCAGGAGTTTGAGACCAGTCTGAGCAACATAGCAAGAACCTTTTTCTATAAAAACATTTAAAAATTAGCCAGGCATGATGGCATGCACCTGTAGTTCTAGCTACTCAGGAGGCTAAGGTGGGAGGAACACTTGAGTCTAGGAGTTCAAGGTTACGGTGAACTATCATTGTGCCATTGTACTCCAGTCTGGGCAACAGAGCAAGACTGTCTTTTAAAATAAAAAGAAAGAATACTTAAGGCAGTTGAGAATGTTTTCTGTATCAGTAGTAATACATGAAACCAAGATATCACAGATTAAACATCTCTACCATTAGCCTCCTGTCATTACAATCTAGTTAGAAAGTATTTCATTGATTATTACCCATTTCATATATTCATATTTTGGATGGATATTAGTCTCCTCTGAGATATAAATATACACGGCACATGGTAAATAGTATCTTGATAATAGTAAGTGTGCCAAAATAGACCAATGTGCTAAAAAATGTCTTAGATTAGAGAGAAAGTACACTTACCTGTGGCAAAGAAAGAAAGTCTGAAAGCACAGTAACTGGTACCTTTGATACAGCTGCACATCTGAGAATCTACCTTAATAAATATGTGCCAAAGAAGAATACTTGTTTTGCAAAACAAATATTTATTTTAATGTTATTTACAATGATGAAAAATTGAAATCAACGTAAATGCTGGCTCATGATGCATTCATTAAATATATATGGTATAATTTTTTTAACAAATATTTTCCAGACATTACAATTATGCTTATAAAGATTAAGTAATATTGTAATAAATGTGTGTTATGTTAGTTAACTGAAAAAATGGAATACAAAATTATATGTAAAATACAATACAAAATCTATGAGAAAAATATGTATATGAGGAATGACTTCTGGAAAATACATGAAGATAATAATAATAATCTTGAATTGATGTCTAGGTCTTGTTTATCCTTTTTCTTTAAATGTTGAAAGTGTAATCACATTACAAATGTATTTTATTCTTTTCTTGAAGTTCTATATTGTTATATACACTCAATGATTATGTCTAAATATAAGAAGCTATATATACATTTGTATAATTTATGATATATTGCTTATAATGAATATATCTTTTAAATTAATTTTGAGAAAGTAATAGTTATGCACAAAATGGCCAAACAAATCAAAAGCTTACAAAATAAAGTTTTTTTCCTCTGTAATTTAGCCTTCCACAAGGTTACTACTATTAACCACAATTTATTATACTTCTAGAAACTTTCTATGAATGTACATGTGTATCAATAGACATATACAGAAATATGAACATGTTAATCACAATTGCTTTTATTCACTTAGCATTTTTCTTCTGAAACGAACATTTTTCTAATTTGTTGTAATGGTGCATTTTTCTTCTGATCATCTAACATATTTATGGGCTCTTTTTGGTATTTCTATTATTGTTTTAAAAGTTTTATATATTCAACTTACATTTTAGATGCTATGTATTAATTTCTTATTAAAAAAGATGAGATAACTAGTTAATTTCCAGTTTCTGTCTATCATGTTTATCCTCTCAACACTAACCTCAGGTTTGGTTTGATTATAAACCTATTTTTATTTTTTCTATTGGTTACTTCATACTCTTAAATTTTTAAGTCTTTCATTAGTTGGATTATATATTGAATTAATTTCTATAAAAATGAAGGAAAACAGCACATTTAACATTTCTTCAATATAATTTCCTTTTTTCACCCTGGAATTTATTTTGTTATATTATAGTTCTATAGTGCAATGTACATAACATAATGCATTCTGTAATTCTCACACTTTCTTACTCATAATTACCTATTTTTTGTATTCACTATCCATTCCTATATTCAGGCTTAGTTCTTTCATTAACTGATTTATGAAGAAGTACACATTAACTTTTTTTTTCTTTTTTCCTAGTAAGAGCTCATGAGTGCTGCATTCTAAGAGTTCTTGAAAGCTGCATAAAACTTTTGGGTCACCCTTTCTTATTCTGTGGACTATATAACATTGTTTTTCATACATTTCACAATAAGTATTAAAGTTAATAAAAATGTCTGAAGCCAGCCTAAATTTTTCCTTTTTATACATAAGTTGAACATTTTGCCTAGATAACCCCTTCATTGTTTATATTTTATTTTTTCTTCCTGGGTTTTTATCCAATATAAAATTTTTTTAAGGTAGCATTTTCCCTTTTTTTCCTCAGATTCAGGTCTTTTACTTTTGGAAAACTGTCTTCTATTACATCTTTAAATACTTTCCCTGTTCCATTTTTACTTTTTACTTTCTTTGAAATATCATTATGTACACATTATAGATCTTGACTGTCTTTCAGATTTATCATTTCCTCTGTAATTCTAAAATTTTTTATACTGTTTTTCTCAATTTTCTGAAGCCTATATCTTTGTCCATAACTGTATTTCTAGCAATATCTACTCTTATCTTTATTGCTTTCAATGTAATTTTAATAAATCAAGTTTTAATTTTCTCTTTCATTTCTTTCCAAATGTTACTATCTTACTTTTAATCTTTTTGTCTTTCTATTTTTTATCACTTGCGTCTATATTTTTGAATCTCCTTTTAGGATGACATACATTTTTAAAATTATTTTGATTTTATAGAAGAGTGTTTGTAGCTCATTTTTAGTTATCTTTTGTGACAATTATGCTGGTATCTGTGCCTACCTTTGTTTAAATTTATTTGATATTGCTTTTTTTCCTGGCTATGTCTTTATGTTGGATACTTTCACATCATTTTTAAAAATCGAGGCCATTTTCTCTGAGCCGGAAGTTTGCTAAAGATTAGTAGTGTGTGAAGAGAGATTTGGGAAGGGTACTAAACAACAGGCAGGCTGGATTTAAGTCTGTTGACACTGATAGTCTTCCTCAGAAATATGCTTTTACTCTGGTTAGAAGAGGATCTGCCAATCCTACAGCAAAACCTCACATATCACAATTATTTTAGCGTGCTTATTGTTTTGTGTTGCATTAACCCGCAAGATCAGTAGTTTCAGACATGGTTGACAACTCTGGTTTTTCAACCACCTTGACACAGCAGCAAGAAACTTCTTGCAAAGTTAGTTTGTATGCTTGTGTTGGGTATGTGTCAATTTAACTTGCCTCAAAGTTTCTGGATTAAACATTATTTCTGATTATGTCAATGAGGGGTTTCTAATTGAGATTAGCATCTGAACTGGTGGACTCAAAGTGTCCACAATGGTGCCGCATTGTGGGTAGGCACCATTCAATTCAATTAGGACATGAATAGAACAAAAGGTGGAGGAAAGAAGAAGTTGTCTCTTTTCCCTAAACACTGCTTGAGCTGAGACATCACATCTCATGATCTCCAGCACTTGAGCTGAATTTACATCTTGGGTTCCCCTGGTTACTATCTGGCTTACCCTGGTTTCCAGCTTGAATATAGCAGAACATAGTACTTCTCAGTCTCCATAACTGTAGAAGCCAATTCCAAATAAATATGCACAGACATGCTCCATATAACAATGTCTTGATCAATGATGGACCACATATACAACAGTGGTCTTACAACATTATAATAGAGCTGAAAGATTGCTGCTACCTAGTGACATAATGGCCATAATAACCTCATAGCACAACATATTACTCACTTGTTTGTGGTAATGCTGGCGTACACAGACTTACTTCTTTATCAGTTGTATAAAAGTCTAGTACATATGAAAAGTATACTACATAATACTTGTTAATGATAATAAACAACTATGTTTCTGGTTTATGTGTTTACTATACTATACTTACTTTAATCATTAATTTAGAGTGCACTTCTTCTACTTATTTTTTTAAGTTAACTGTAAAACAGACTCAGGCAGGTCCTTCAAAAGGTATTCCAGAAAAAGAGATTGTTATTATTGTAGATAACAGCTCCATGAGTATTATTGCCCCTGAGGACCTTCCAGTAGAACAAGACTTGGAGGTGGCAGATAGTGTTATTGATAATTCTAGCCTTGTGTAGGTCTTAGCTAATATGTGTGTTTCTCAGTTTTTAACAAAAAAAATTGAAAATGTTAAAAAAAAGAAAATAGATAAAAAGCTTGTAGAATAAGGAGAGAAAGAAAACTATATTATGTATTTGTGTTTAAGCTAAATATTATTACAAAAAGAAGGTCAAAAAGTTAAAAAAATTTTTAAAGTTTATAAAGTAAAAACAGTTACAGTGAGCTAAGGTTATTTATTATTAAAGAAATAATTTTAAAAAATGAATTTAGTGCAGCCTAAGTGTACAGTGTTGATAAAGTCTACAGTAGTACACAGTAATGACCTAGGCCTTCACATTCACTCATCACTCACACATTGACTAACCCAGAATAACTACTAGTCCTTCAAGCTACACTCATGGTAAGTGCCCTATAGAAGTGTATCATATTTTAACTGTTACATCATAATTTGACTGTACCTTTTCTATGTTTATATATGTTTAGACACACAAAAACTTAACACTGTGTTACAATTGTTTACAGTACTCACTACAGTAACATGCTGCACAGGGTTGTAGCTAGAAGCAATAGGCTATACCATATAGCCTAGGCTATACTGTGTAGGTTTGAGTAAGTACAATCTATGTTTATACAATAACACAATCCACCTAACAACACATTTCTCATAATGTATTCCCATTATTATCTGACACATGACTGCACATATATGTATACATACACACATACGCAGTGTCAAAAAATATATACATATTTTTAAAAAGAAAAAACAGAATTAAAATTGTAATACTCAATACTTACAGATAACAAAAGATGAATACAAGTCACATTGGACATCAGCAATGACAAAAGAAGTTCAAAGTGGTTACCATCAGCATCCAGGCACTTCTGATTATGGCGAACTGAGCGTAACACAGATAACGTCTGTTAAAATGTATACACACTTTTTTGGCATTTCCAGTACATATACATGTACATATGCATACATGTGTGAGATACATATATATATGATATAGATATAATCACACTTGATTCATACAGTGCTCATCTTCATTTGGTCTCTTCTCTCTGTGGCTTCAACTAAAAGCTCATTGAGTCTCTTGTATGCTATTAGGCACTTTTTAAGAAGTCAATAAATTTACCCTTCAAAATAAGCCACTCAACTATGTAGATCTCGTCTAGCTTTCCAAGTTCTGCAAGACTATGTATCTGTCCTCAAAATCTTCCCTCAATTTGGTAATATTTTACAGTATTGGACAATGATTATTTATAGTTTATGGATTGACAGAGTGGATATGTTTTACCTCCATTATAGAAGGCATGTATCACTCTCTTTTTGTGTTCTTTCTTGTTTTCTTTATGGACTTTACAGGGAAGAACTGGAGTAAAAATGCTTTTATTTTGTCCAATGTAACTCAAAATTCTTATCTTTAAAAGTGAGAAAGTATACATTCAGTAATAATAATAATAATAATAATAATAATAATAATAAAAGAAGGCAAGAATTAAGATTGAGAGCTGGATAATAGGTAGAAATTTTTTATTAGATACAAGGCTATAATAAGTAGATATACAAAACTATAGAGGCAAGAACTGCCTAGGGTATGTACCAGATAAAGGAATGGTGGTTGTGCTGGAGTGGAGTTACTTTATATGGAATAGTAAAAGGTAGGTTTTGAATGACAGATTGGAAGAAGATCACTGAGAATCTAAGATATGGACGTTTTCTTTTTTTTTTTTTGAGTTGGAGTCTCACTCTGTTGCCCAGACTGGAGTGCAGTGGCCGTTCCCGGCCACCGCAGCCTCGACCTGCTGGGCTCCGGGGATCCTTCCGCCTCAGCCTTCCAAGCAGCTGGAACTACAGGCGCGCACTACCACGCCCGGCTAATTTGACGTTTTCTTTATGTTGTGGAAAATGAGGAGCTATTAAATGAAGATTTTTAGCAGAGAATAATACATTCATAGCTCTTCTTCAGAGAGATTAATACAAGTATGGTATAGTAGATCAAAGGTTTAATGATAAATTGTACATAGGAAATTCACTTAAGGGGTTACTATAATATTCTCTATAATTATTTTATATTTCTAAATAAGAAATCATGTACAAAGTTATCAACTGAAGACAGCTTCTCTGAGTCAGTAGCCTCATAGTCCGAGAACAGGCTAGAGCACAGAGTAGCTTAGTCTTTTGTTCAGAGTCCAACAAAGCTCCAATCAAGATGTTAACTGAGGCCTGAATGTCTTTTTCAAATTCTCTGGTTTTTGTTTGTTTGTTTGTTGTTTTTTGTTTTGGCAAAAATTATTTTTTAACAGCTGAGGAACGCATGGCAATTTGCTCCTCAAAGCCAGGAGGATATTCTGTGATCACAAGAAAAAACGAAACCTCCTTCTGATAGGTTTTGATTAAGTCTGGAATAGCCAGGATAATCTCCCTTTTCATTAAATTTAACTAATTGGGAACCTTAATTATATCTTCCAAATCCCTCTATACTTGCTTTAAAATGTAACCTAATCAAGGGAGCAAGACCCCTAACCTTTGCCATATAATGCAACTTAATCATAGGTGTAACAGCAGGATAGGTGGGAATTATGGGACCATCTTAGAATTCTGCTTACCATGGTTTTTATAAGAGATGTGGGCTGAATAAGCTTATTGTCTATATAGAGATGTGTTCTAATACAAGCTATTGCAGAAATAAGTAAGCAAGCAAGCAAGCAAACAATTAAATATAGGGTAATAAGTATAAACATAAAAACATGTACAAGGTACCACGGACGTTCAGAAATTCTCCAGTTTCTGGAAAATGAAAAACTTGACAGAGCTTCCTTGATGAGGTGTTTCTTGAAGGATGAGTAAGATCGACAAAGTTAACAAATTCAGAATAGATATGCAAAGTAAGATAAATGACACACAAACAGTTATAGAATAATAAATAGATATTTCTGATGCTTGCAATTTATATTAAATTATTAAAATATTTTACTCATGTTACATTTTGCATTAATTTTGATTTTTAAGAATATTATATTATAATATAATTTTACTTTCACTATTTTTTTGGCATCCTCTTAAATTTTGCGCCTAAGGCAAATGCCTCTCTCTCCTCACCCTAGTTTCTGTTTCTGAGCATCAAGTTGCAGAACTACCAAAGGAAGTGCAATTGTCTAGGTATTGCTCAAGTGTGTAAGGTACAAGTGGAAGAATTGTAGGAGGGAAACTGGAAAAACTGACTGGAGTGAGATCATGGGAAGTCTTGTGTTGCTCTCTGAGGAAGATCACCAATGACTTTACCCGGAAGACATAGGAAAGAGTCATGGTTTTAAACTCGAGAGTGACCAGGTGAGACTGTCACTTAGAAAGACTATCCTGGCTGAAGCGTCAAGGCTAAGTGGAAAGGGTTTGCTGTTCTCCATTAAAGCAGAACAATTAGGAGGCTATTGTAGTGATCACACGACGTAATTATAGTTATGTTACCCATAGTATTTGGCTCACTGGATAGTACCTTAATTTGGGGATTTACCAGCAGAAACTGTGAATTTCTTTTTGGAAAGCATGTTAGATGGCTTTTTTTGACTCTCTAAATGGCAGACCTTTCACTAATGTGATGTTTTATGACAATCACATTGATGGTTGGAGCATTTCTATAACTATATGCAGTTTATTTCACCTGAGAAACGTTTTTGATAAGATACAATGTTTCTGATATGCAATGCCAGGATTGAGTCTGAGCCTATAGTTTTTTATTGCATTTATATGCAGTGATGTTAGATTAGGAGTAAGGCAAATGAATTCTAACCATACAAAATTGAACAACCCAGCTTTGTAATTGCTTCAGGATAGTCAATTGCCTATTTTGTCTCTGTTCAAAGTACCCAAAGGAAATCTTGCTAGAGCCATTGGAAGTATCAGACTCTGCAGATGAAGATCATAACTATACGGTGTTGGCTGTATGTTTAATATACAAGTAGTGAAAACTGCTTCAAGGAAGGGAGCCAGGATTACAATTGGATGCTTGATTGGAAGGGCTGATATTAGCCAAGAGGCCAATTTATAAAATGCTATTTTACATAACAAAGAAGTGACATATTAAAACAGTATTTACTGCCTTGAAAGATTTTTAAATATGTGTAATATCAATACTGATAGAATGTTATAGTCTTTTATATTTTAGTATCATTTAATATCCTTGGCATCAATACCCATCCCACATCTTTATCCATTACATGCATTTTCTTTTTTAAATTATGTAACTCTACCAGTCTCAGATTGTCTTTATTTTTTCTTTTGTTGATAAAACTTGAAGATTCTAGTTTGCTCTGTTTATTTACTAGGGTGTTTCTTTTCCAATTAGAACATGACTTCAATTTTTTAGTGTGTCTTGTCACATAGAAAGACCATCAGTTAGCTGGAAAATGCCGTGATTGATTCTTAAAACTAAAGATAGAGTTCTAAATCTTAGAGTTGATTGGAAACTTTCAGAAACAAAAGAGGACTCTAAGGCTCAAACCAAAAAATGTCATGCTTCCCTGAGCCTGCAGCATTCATTGCTGAGCTAATCTGTTGTAAAGTTTGTGACTGCTCTCGACGTTCAGGTTAAAAGGTAGAGTCCCAAAAGATAATTGCTCAAAGACTCAACCCAAAAGTAAAGAAGAAGAAAAATGCAAATCAAAACCACTATGAGATATGACCTCATACCTGTTATGGTGGCTATTATGAAAAAGTCAAAAGATAACAAATGTTGGTAAGGGTATGAAAATAAATGAACTCTTGCACTTGTAGATTGGTACAACCATTATGGAAAATCTCATGATTTCTAAAGGTTTCTAAAGAAATTAAAATTAGAACTACCACATGACCCAGCAATCCCTCTTCTGGGTACATACCCAGAGAAAATAAAATCACCACCTGGTAAAGGTATCTGCACTCTTATGCTCACTGCAGCATTATTCACAATGTAATAGTCAAGATATGAAAATATAAGTGTTCATCGATGAACAGATGAATAAAGAAATTGTGGTACCTATATAAAAGGGAATATAATTCAGGCCTAACAAAGAATGAGATCTTGCCATTTGCTGCAACATAGATAAACCTGAAAGACATCCTGCTAAGTTAAATAAGCCATACACAGAAAGAAAAGTATTTCATGAATTCATTTATATCTAGAATCTAAAAGAAATGATCAAATATACAGAGATGAAGAAAAATATGGTGGTTACCAGGGGTAGAGGAGTGGGAGGAAAGATGTAAGTCATTGTGTCCAAAGTAGCAGATATGTGGGATGAACAAGTCTAGAAATCTAACATACAACATGAGGGCTATTGGTAATAAAATTGCATTGTATTTAGGATTCATGCAAAAGGAGTAGATTTTGCTCTTGACCCCAAAACTAACAAACAAAGAGGTAAATAAGTGAGATGATGGATATATTCATTTATTTCACCATAGTAACTTTTTTACTGTCAATATGTATTCCCTAACATCATGTTGTATACCTGAACACAATATATACAATAAAATTTATTTTTAAAAAATAGGAAGAAGGAGATGCTTTCATTGCTAGCAGTATTTTAACAGCTCCAAAAATGTCTTACGAACACTAGAATGCTCCATACATAAAATCCCACGAAACTCGACATGATCTTTTATTGCATAACAGAATTTAAAAATAAAAACTTAAAACATAAATCTTTGTAGCAGAATTTATACTTTAATACATTTTTTTAGATTTTAGATGCAAGGATATACATGTGTATTCGTTACGTGGACATATTGTATAGTTGTGGAGATTGGGTTTCAGATGACCCATTCCCCAGATAGTGAATTTGTGCCCTACAGGTAGTTTATGAACCCTAACATCCCTCACTCCTGCCCCTTAGTGGTATTCCCAGTATCTATTATTTCCATCTTTGTGGCCGTTTAGCTCCCATATATGAGTGAGGACATGCAGTGTTTGGTTTTCTGTTTCTGAGACAGTTTATTTAGGATGATAATTTCCAGATACAGCCATGTTACTGCAAAGGACATGATTTAATTCCTTGTTATGGCTGCATAGTATCCTGTGGTGTATATATACCACATTTTCATTATCCACTGATTGGTCGATGGGCATTTAGGCTGACTCTACATCTTTGCAATTGTGAATTGTGCTGCTATGAACATGAGGGTGCAGGTGTCTTTTTTATTTAATGACCTCTATTCCTTAAGAAAGATATCAAGTAGTAGGATTGCTGGATCAAATGGTAGATCTACTTTTAGTTATTTGAGTAATCTCCACTCTGCTTTCCATAGAAGTTGTACTAATTTACACTCATGCCAACAGAGTATAAGTGTTCCTTTTTCTCAGCATCTATTGTTTTTTAAATTTTTTAATTTTTAAAACATGTTTTAATAATGACCATGCTGACTGGTGTAAAGTGGTATCTCATTGTGGTTAATTTGTTTTTCCCTAATGATTAATGATGTTGAGCATTTTAAAAATATATTTGTTGGCCATTTGCATATCTTCTTCTGAGAAATGTCTGTTCATGTCATTTGCCCACTTTTTAATGGAGCTATTTGCTTTTTTCTTGCTGATTTGTTTGAGTTCTTTGTAGATTCTAAATATTAGTCCTTTATCATAGTGTGCGAATATCTTCTCTCATTTTATGAGTTGCCTATTTTGTTCTCTTAATTATGTCTTTTGCTTTGCAGAAGCTTTTTGGCTTAATTAAACACCATTTATTTATTTTTATTTTATGTTGCATCTGCTTTTGTGGTTTTGACCATAAACTATTTGCCTAGGCCAATGTCCATAAGAGTTTTTCCTAGGTTTTCTTCTAAGATATTTATGATTCCAGGTTTGACATCTAAGTCTTTAATGCATCTTGAGTTACTTTTTGTATGTGGAGAGATAAAGATCAAGTTTCATTTTTCTGAATGTAGCTAATAAATTTTCCCAGCACCATTTGTTGAATAGAGTGTCCTTTCCCTAGTGTATATTTCTGTCTTCTTTGTCAAAGACCAGTTGGTTGCAGGTATTTGTGTTTATTTCTGGATTCTCTATTCTATTCCATTGGTCCATGTGTCTGCTCTTCTACCAGAACCAGGCTGTTTTGGTTACTACAGCCTTGTAGTGTCATTTGAATTCAAGTCTTGTGATGTCTCCAGTTTTGTTCTTTTTGCTTAGGATTACTTTGGCCCTTCTAATTCTTTTTGGTTCCCTATGAATTGTAGGATTGTTTTTTCCAATTCTGTGAAAAATGACATTATTGGTTTGATAGAGATTGCATTGAATCTATAGATTACTTTGGTTAATGTGGTCATTTAATAATGCTGATTACTCCAATCCACAAGCATGGAATGTTTTTACAGTTGTTTATGTCCTCAGCATTTTTTTCCCTCAGGGTTTTATAGTTCTTCTTGTAGAGATTTTTTTACCTCCTTGGTTCAATATATTCCTAGGTATTTTGACTTTTTGGCTGCTATCGTAAATGGAATTAAATTCTTGATTTGATTCTCAGATTGTTTGCTATTGGTGGACAGCAGTATTACTGATTTGTGTGTGTTGATTTTGTATCCTTAAACTACCAAACTAATTTATCAAATTCAGTAGTCTTTTGGAGAAGTCTGTAGAGTTCCCTAGTGTAAGGTCATACCATCGGCATACAGGGATAGTTTGATTTCTTCCTTTCCAATTTGGATACCATGTATTCATCTATTTATCTATCTATCTATTTATTTATTTATTTATTTTCTTGTCTGATTGTTCTGGCTAGGACTTCCAGTACTATGTTGAGTAGTAGTGGTGAAAGTGGGTATCCTTGCCTTATTCCTGTTCTAAGGGGGAATGTGTTCAACTTTTCTTCATTCAGGATGACTGGCTGTGGTTTATCATATATAGCTGTTATTATTTTAAGTAATGTTCCCTCTGTTTCTTTTTTGCTGAGGGTTTTATCATGAAAAGATGCTGGATTTTATCACATGCTTTTTCTGCATCTATTGAAATGATCATAATTTTTGTTTTTAATTCTGTTTATGTAATGGATCATGTTTATCGACTTGCGTATATTGAACCACCCTTGCATTACTAGGATAAAACTCACTTGGTTGTGGTGTATTATTTTTTATATGTGCTTTCAAATTAGTTTTGCTAATATTTTGCTGAGAATTTTTGGACCTATGTTCATAAGGGAAAATTGGTCTATAGTTTTCTTTTTCATTGGTGTCTTTTTCTGACTTTGGTATGAGTGACACTGGCCTCATAGACTGAGTTAGGAGAATTCCCTCCTTTTCAATCTTGTGAAATAACTTCAGTAAAATTAGTACCAGCTCTTCTTTGTAGAATTCAGCTGTCAGTCCATCAGGTCTTGGACTTTTTTTATTAGGAGACTTCTAATTACTGTTTCAATCTCACTACTTATTATTGGTCTTATCAGGTTTTCTATTTGGTTCCCATTCAAGGTGGGAGTTATAAGTTTCAAGAGTTTGTCCATTTCCTCTAGATGGTCTAGTTTGTTTTATAAAGGTATTCATAATAGTCTCAGATGATCTTTTGAATTTCCATCATATCAGTTGTAATGTTTCCTTTTGCATTTCTGATTAGGCTAATTTGAGTCTTCTTTCTTTGTTTCTTAATTAATCTAGCTAGAGGTCTATCAATTTTATCTTTTCAAATAATCAGATTTTTGTTAATTGAGCCTTTGTATTTTTAAAATTTTAACTTCATTTAGTTCTGCTCTAATCTTTGTTATTGGTCAGGTGTTGTGGATTGCACCTGTAATAACAGCACTTTGAGAGGCAGGGGCAAGAGGATTGCCTGAACCCATGGGTTTGGGACCAACCTGGGCAATTTGGTGAGACCTTGTCTCTAAAATAAATAAAAAAATTAGCTGGGCATGGTGGTGCATGCCTGTAGTTCCAGCTGCTTGGAAGGTTGAGGTGAAAGAATCGCTGGAGCCTAATAGGTCAAGGCTGTGGTGGCTGTTAGCATGCCACTGCACTACAGTCTGGGCAACAGAGTGAGACTCCTACTCAGAAAAATAAATAAATAAATAATATATATTATGTATTTTCTTCCGCCAGCTTTGGGTTTGATTTGTTTGTGTTTTTCTAATTCCTTGAAGTGTGATGCTAGGGTGTCAATACGTAATCTTTCAGTCTTATTAATGTAGGCCTTAAGTGTTATAAACTTTCCTCTGAATACAGCTTTGGTTGTGTCACAGAAGTATTGATAACTTGTTTTATTGCTGTCATTTGTTTCTAGACATTTTAAAATTTCCATCTTGATTTCATTGTTGACCCAAGAATCATTCAGGAGCAAATTATTTAACTTCCATGTCTTTGTTTGGTTTTGTGCATTCTTCTTGGAGATGGTGCTGGATAATATTTCAATTTTTTGAATTTATTGAGACTTGATTTGTGGCCTGTAATATGGTCTATCTTGGATAATGTTCCATATGCTAATGAAAAAAGGCATATTCCATAGTTTTGAGATGGAATTTTCTGTAGATGCCTGTTAGTTCCATTTCCTCTAAAGTCTAGTTTAACTCCAATGTTTTTTTTTTTTTTGGCTTTCTGCCTTGATGATATGTCTGTTGCTGTCAGTGGAGGGTTGAAGTTTTCCACCATTATTGTATTGCTATCTTTCTCTCTCTTTTTTTTTTTTTTTTAGGTCTAGTAGAATTCAGTTTATAAAGCTGGGAGCTCTGGCGTTAGGCATATATATATATTTAAAATTTTTATGACTTCTCATTGGATGGATTCCTTTATCATCATATAATAACCATCTTTGTCTTTTGTTTACTGTTGTTAATTTAAATATGTTTTATCTGATATGAGAATGGCAACTTCTGCTTATTATTGTGTAGAATTTTACTTTGAGTCTATAGGAGTCCTTGTGAGTTAAGTGGGTCTCTAACTTTGTATGTTATTTTATGTTTTTGTCTCACTTCTCTTAAAATTCTTTCCTTTATGTTAACTTTACATTGCTGGATGATTATATGCCTTGGAAATGACTTTTTTGCAATGAATCTTCTGGGCGTTCTTTGGGTGTCTTGTATTTGAATGTTGAAATCTCTGGCAAGGTCAGGGATATTTTCCTCCATTATTCCCTCAAATGGATTTTCCAAGCCTGTTGCTTTCTTTTATTCCACAGGAACACCTATGATTCTTAGGTTTGGATGTTTTACATAATCCCACATTTCTTAGAGACTTTGTTTCATTCTCTCAATTCTTTTCTATTTATTGTTATTTGATTGGGTTAATTCAAAATCCTTGTCTTCAAGTTCTGCTTTTTTTCACTTGTTCTGGTGTACTGTTAAGACTTTCCACTACATTTTGTATTTCCCTAAATGCTTCTTTTATTTTCAGAATTTCAGATTTTATTTTTATTTAAGATATCTATACTTTTAGAGAATTTTTCACCCATGTCCTGAATAGTTTTTTTGGTTTTTTTTTTTTTTTTTGCTTTTTTGTTTTTTAATTTCTTTATGTTGGTTTTCAATTTTCTCCTAAAGTTCAATGACCTATTTTATCATCAACATTTTGAATTCTAAATCTGCAATTTTCAAAATTTATTTTGGTTAGGGTACATTGCTGATGAAGAGTTGGTGTTTTTTTGGGGGGGAGGGTTGGAGAACTCTGTTTTTTCATATTGTCAGAATTTTTTTCTGGCTCCTCCTCATTTGAGGTGGGCATTGGAGGGGTTATGTATAGCCTTGGTTAGTTAGTTTCTCAATTACCAGATGTGGAAGCCCTGTGCTATCTGCCTGCACTAGCTCACTACAGCCTGAGTGACTGGAGTGACTTGGAAAGTGTTGTTAGCTGGCATTTGGGATCAGGCCTTCCCCAAAGCTGAGATATTGTATTTGATGTGGTTAGCCATACCATTGACCTGTGGTCAGGAGGTGGTGCTTGTGGAAGATAGCTGGCTATTATGGTGACTGCAGGGTTTCTCCTTGGCAAGTTTTGCTCTAAGATAGTGCCCAGCCTGCCTAGGCTAAGGGCAGGGCTCTGGGTTTTCCCAAGTTTTCAATCTGTTTTGAGCTTTTTGTGGTATTGCAGGGGGAAGGACTGAAGTACCTTGCAAGTATACACTCTTAGCTGTCTCAGTAGGGATTAAAAGGAAGTCCCAGAGCACTAGGGTAATGCTGTTGTGCAGAGTAGGCACAGAAGACTTCATACGGGGAGCAAAGTGCAGCCAGCCTCAGGGCCTCAGGTGTTCTCAGGCAAACTGCCCAGCCAGAAACTGTCTGCAGCTGCAGGAGTTTGCCCTTGGGCCCCATTATCTCTCAAACTGGCTAGAAAGTTTAGTTCCTGGGAAATGGTGGCTGGCACTGATCAAGGCTTTTTTCCTGCACCACTCCATAGCAGAGCATGGCTGTAGGTCAGGCAGTTTCCCATGCAAGGTTGTGATCCCACAAGGCTCAGGGAGCCCTACAAGTTTACAGCAGGAGTACAGAGCTCTTGAATGTTCATTACTCACCTTCCCCACTGTGTCTGGAGGCTGTGATGGACTGCAGTTGTGCAGACAAGAATCCATCACTTCCAGCCCAGATCAGTGGATTATCCTCTTCTTTGTTTTAAGTGGTTATTATCACTCCTTTGGAGACTTGAAGGCATGCTGCTGAATTTGTTACACTCTGGGTGCTGAGGAAACTCTATCTTGGTCTACTCTGTAGGAAAAACACTCTAGCTGCCTCATGTCAACCACCTTAATCTGGATCTCTCAATTAGATTTTTATTAAAGTAAAAACCATGGTAGCTGAGCTTTTCCTGGGAGACCACTATGATAAAAGTACTGATATTCTAAGTCAGAGGATGTTTTTTTGGAGGGAAAGGAAGGATAGAGAAAAATGAGATACTTGGCCATTGTCCCATTTTACTCATTTTACTTTAAAGAAAAACCTCACAGAATATAATTTTAACTGGAAATAAAATACGTTGGTTTGCTGAAAACTGAAAGTAGTACAAAAGTGTATAAAATAAAAGGAATTTCTTGTCCCTGTAGTGAATCTTCAGATTTTAAACCCCTCTCTAAAAGCAGTAATCACTAAGAAATTTTAAAATACCTTTCCCCAGAAATATTCTCATAATATACAAGCTTATGTACATACATGGTACTGGTATACATTTATGTTATGTGCGTGTATGTATGTGTGTTTTTACTTCTCAGTTACACAAGTGGGAATAGGCAGTACCTTACTTCTCTTAACCATGTGTCTTCAAGATCGCTCTTTGTCAGCATTTGCAGGATTCCCTCATACTCTTTAGTATCTGCAAAGCCAGGATTTCTCAATCTTGGCACTATGGACATTTTGACCCAGGTAATTTTTTGTTTTGAGTGCAGTCATATGCAGTGGAATATGTTTAGCAGCATCTTTGGTTTCCACCCACAGCATACCAGTAGCATCTCCCCAGTGTGTCAACCAAAAACATCTCCAGACATTGCCAATGTCTCCTGAGATGTAAAATTTTTCCTGCTTGAGAAAAGCTGCAGTAGAGGATCCTGTTTTAGGAGTCTGTATTCCCTTTCCATAAACATTTATGTCATTCCGAACTTTTGAAATTACAAAAAAGATTACACTGAGCATTCCAAATTCTTGTCTTTGAGCACATGGATAAGCCTAACTGTAGGATACATTCTTGGATGAATTCTCACATCCAAAGGGATGTATATTTTACATTTGTTTAGATACAGCCAAATTGCCCTCCTTTATACATATTTTGCACTTTTGTCTTAGAGCCACTCTGCCAGAATCACTTGCTGATCTTGTGATGGAGAAGAGGACACTCAAAAGATATTTACATCAGATATTCAAATATTCTAAAGATGATGACAGCTGAATAGTCATCAATTGCATTGATCAAGGCTATCCTATAGGAGAGGGTGACATGTCAAACTTTTAGATTACAAAGCAAAGGAAGAGATGGGAGAGAGAAGGAGAAAGGAAGCCAAGTAGGAGGTGAAGAGAAAGCACACGTTTATAATATGTCTTCTATGTTCAGGTGCTGTGATTCGCTCTTTACATATGTTACCTCCAGTGTGTTAGAAATGATCATTATGGCCCCTGCAGAGATTGGCTTAGGTCTCTGGGCACAAACCCAAATCAGGTGAGCAGGTTTATTTAAGGACTAAACATTTCCAACATCAGTGCAGGTGCAGTGTCCCTTATGCAAAGACAAGAGCTACCTTCTCAACAGCCTGAAGGTAGACACTGTTTCATAGATGGCATATTTTATTGAAATAGCCCATTGTGCCAATTCCTCCAAGCGGTCCTTTGATAAATGCTTATGTCATATTTCAAGCCAAAAGTCACAAACCAATGGCTAGAAGGTTGGATTGACCGACAGACACAATTTGATTAGCCCCATAGTGTTATTAAATGTTGAACTAACATTTTAAAACTGAGAGATGCTACACAAAATTTTGAATTCTGACTTCTCTTTCAAAAGATAAAGATCTCCAACACTGGGCAGGCATTCTACCTGACAACAACTGGCATAAACTGAGTGAACAGCAGATGCTGTTAAAGACAGGGTATATGTTCACCAATTTATCCTGTTCCCCACCACTGCCTATCACCTCCTTGATAGACAGGTATAGGCATAGAAACAGCCATGATATTCACCTTCCAGTTGAGAAACTTCTTGCTGCAGACATTCTTAAATCATGAGGAAATAAAAGCTAGGCAGCAGCCACCCGCTCATAGAAAAGTAGGGGAGAAGATAAGACTATCTCAGTGGTTCTCAAACTTGCATGCACGTGAGAATCATTGAAAAAGTTTTTTTCTTTTAAGGATAAATGCTTAAATCTCGCCTCCTCACTTTCATTCATTTGTGAAAGATGCCAGCAATTAGCAGTTTTTAAAGGCTCCCTAATAATACTGATGTAGAGAAAAGATGGGCCATCAAAGTCCTAATTAATCTGGGTCATTATTTGTATAATCTGACACCTGTAAGCATTCCAGCTTTGAATTCCCTTCCCCAAGCCAATCGCTTTTACCACAATACTTAACACTTGAGTCTAGATCTCCCAGGTAATGTGTATATTCAAACCAGGACATAATAGACACTAAAGGAACTTCAGTAGTTTTTAATTCACCTTAAGTCCACGTCATACCTCCTCTTTCCTCACAGTTTAACTGACTAGCTCAGTCCATCCTATCTTCAACATACTATATTTGTTCCTCTTTACTGTGCCCATTTCTTTTGCTCCTTAGTAATTGCAGTTTGCAAATAAACAAATTGGATTTCATAGAGCATAATCAACTTAGGGAAGATCATCTTCCTGGTAAGGGGCAAACCCAGGACTCAACTCAAATCTTTCTGATTGCAAAAATCTCATGTTCTTTCCACCATACCCATTTATCTCACAGTGTCATTCCCTTTTCTCTTATTTTTGAAAGTCCTTTGACGAGAGACAAAGCCTTTTATTTGACATTGTGAAAGACAGCCTGAGGGAAAATGTCTCTGGAGGGGGCAAAGTAATAAAATAAAACCATACAGATACACAAATGACTAATTGCAGATCCTTTCATGGTAGTGGATTGCTATTAAATATTACAGCACTACTTTTGTCTGGTTATAGGAATTTTATCTGCTTGTTGGAAATTTGAGAAAAATAGGAAAAAGATATTTTAAGTCACTTTACTACTCTTAAAAACCACTTGATATTTTTCTTATTAATTTATCTTTAAGTCATGATCATATGATAGATACATTTTTATCTTTAAATTCGTCATCTAATATTATCTACTGGCTACATCACCAATTCATTAGAAACTCTGAAAGATTTTTCATGGCTGCAACATATCTTATGAAGAATTGCTATAATTTATTTAACTGGATTTAGCACACAATGCTAGAGATAATTTTGAAAGATGTGAGGGTATTTTATAAATGGACAGGGAACACAGGGCTTCTATGCCAGCTCAATGTCAATATTCACTGACCTGGTTTACTTCCCAAGAACCACAGCTGTGTCTGCTTTATGCTCATGGTTGTTATGTGATTTGGATTTGACTAAATCTTTGGCGAGTGTGTATTATGCCAATCTTTCAAGGGAGAAAGATAGAACTTAGAATAAAGAAAATAAAAAGAAGGCAACAGTCAAAGAGGGATTATTTTATTAGGTTGGAAATGCACAGATGCTTTTCCCTCTTTTTGAGAACAACTACAAGGAGACAGGGAGATATAGAGGAGAAAGCTGGCATTTGAATATATATTTTTTTCTTTTTTTATAGAGACAGGGTTTCAATTTGTTGCCCAGGCTGATCCTCCCTCCTTGATTTCCCAAAGTGTTGAGATTACAAGCATCAACCATCGTGCCCAGCCTAACTATCTCTTTGAACTAGCACTATTACTAATTAATTAGGAGATGTTAAACTACAACATTTAAGCATTTTTTATTGGCCATTTATACTGTGTTCAACATTAAGCATTGTGTCTTTAGTGCTTAGAACAATATATATGTGCTAAACATTAAGGATATAATAACAGGCAACATAGACACAGAATTCACCTTCTGGTTGATATGGAAGATAAGTAACACTTATTTGTGCTTTTTTTCTCATTTATAAAATAAGGGAATTTCTATAGCCCCTTTCAGTAACAAAGTATTATTTTCTCACTTCCTTCACTAATTTAAGAAATATTTATTAAATGCCTATTATGTTTCATACACTTTGCTAGTGGTTGTTCATGCAAAGTCACATTACTGTGTCATCAAAACTCACATTACAGTGAGAATAGGTCACAGAAACATAGTTTACCGTAAAGTGCAGGGGCTTGCCATTATGTAAGAATTCATAGTGATTAGTGTCACATAGAGAAAGCATCTGTTTTTCTGGGAGGGAACGAGAAATATGGGAAAGTATGGCAGAGAAGAAGACACTGAGTTATCATAGCACCTGAGCTAAAGCTTTCTATGCAGAGTAGCCTTGAAGAGGCACATGGCATATACAGGAGCACAGGAGCATGAGATAATATTACGTATGCAGAAAATGATTAGAATATTAGTTATGTTTATTCATGTATTCATCAAACAAACATTTATAGGCTACTGAGAATGCTAGGCATTGCACTGAGTCCTGGGAATGAAGTGGTGATCAACAGAAATATGGGCCCTGTCTTCAAGAGGCTTCAAGTTTATTAGTCACTCATGTGAATGTATAATTACAAGCAGCTCAAGAACTATGAAAGAAAGTTTTGGAAGTTACTCCAGTAAGTGACTGTCTTACCTGGGGAGGGGATATTTGAACTATGTGCACATTATCTCTGAAAGAAGATTGGAAAATGATGGTTTGGTGGGATATATCACATCATACAGCTGAAGCATAGGGACCAGAGGGATTGGTTCAAGGTGAATCTGAACTAGAAACATGGACCAAGTCAACTAAGCATGTGGGCCATTTTGCATTATCATCGAGGCTTACTGAGGTCTTTGATATACTTAACATTTACATTCAGTCTTTAAGTCCTATGTTATCTGTCCTGTATCCACTTCCCAAGTTTCTCCATTTATTGTATTTCTCCTTCAAAATGGACCTCTGGGATTTTTTTTTTTTTGCCAGCTACTTTTTTTTTTTTTTTAATTTTTATAGATTCAGAGGGTATATGTGCAGGGTTTTTACATGAATATATTGCACAATGATGGGATTTGGACTTCTAGTATTCTGCTCACCCAATTAGTGAACATTGTTCCTAACAGGTAATTTTTCAGCACTCACTCCCTCTCCCCTCCCCCAATGGAGTCCTTAATGTCTATTATTTGTCCCTGTATGACCATGTGTACCTACCGTTTAGTTCCTACTTATGAGGGAGAACACATGGTCTTAGACTTTCTAATTCTGAATTATCTCACTTAGATTATGGCCTCCATCTCCATTTATATACTGCAAAATATATGATTTCATTTTTTTTTATGGCTGTGTAGTATTTCATGGTGTATATTTACCACATTTTCTTTATTCAGTCATCTGTTAATGAATACTTAGGTTGATTCCATGACTTTGCAATTGTGAATTGGGCTATGATAAACATACATTTGAAGGTATCTTTTTGATAAGAAGATTTTTTTCCTTTGAGTAGAGGCAGCGACTTCCTTTTTTTATTATTTCTTTTTATTTTTAGGAATGGCTCTTCCCCTATTCTCATGGTTACTATTGACATTCCCAGCCTCATTAAATTTGCTGCCTCTTAGTGATTGATCTTATGGATGCACATAACCCAAAGTAGGACCATCACAGTATCCCTGGTTTCAGACCATAATTTATTGGCTCAGGGAATGCTCCATTAAGTTTCTTCTCTCATCATTTTTCTTTATTTACAATTGCAAAGGATACGTGGTAACCCACACCAGTAGTGACATAGAGTTTTAGTAATATCACATTTACTGACACCAATAACTTTTCAGCAGGGTAATCGAATAGGATCTTAGGCGCTTTCACAGTTGTGCCTGGACTATGCCTGGAACAATTCAGTGGTGTACCTGTGGAACAAGAGTGTCCAGGAGAAGACACTCTCCATCTTCATGTCACATTGCATTGATTAGTCTAGGGGAAGGCAGAAAATATCTGATATCTGCAAGTGTCAAAAAATATAACTGGAGCTATCTAGACCCAGAAGCTGGGACAGGAAATATGCATACCAGGAGTCAGTTCTGTACCCTGACTTCCCCAGGAAGAGCCTTGAGAAACTTCTTCATGCTGGGATCACCAATATCATCCAAAGGCCTTGGCATTTCTCTGCAAACTGGCTCAGTCGAGCTCACTGCTGAACTCTAGCAAAAAATAAATTAAAAGAGCATTTGTAGCTCTTCTTTTACTTAACCAAAATTGATGTTGATCCTTCCTAGTGTTTTCAAAGCAAGAGTAGGCATAAGAAACTCATTTTGGGAATTCTAAACAACAGGAACTTGCATAGTACATGCAAAAATCCAATCAAGGAAAACTCTTTCCAGGGACTCTGATAGTTCTCTGCATAAAGTTGAAGTTCTAGAAGGAAATACAACTCCTTATAAACCTTGTCTAGAGAAAATAGGTAGCTTTATCTAGGAAAGCTATTCTCTCAGACCATATGTGAAGAGAACATATGTCCAGCACTTCTAAACATGAATTAGAGACAGGACAGTTATTACAACCAGGCCACCATTACACTTCTAGAGAAGAGGGATTCCCCATCTGTATTGCAGTCTTAAGGTTACTGTTTCTAAAAGAATAATTGTAATTGTTACTCCATGAGTGAATTAAATACTCATTTGGAGGGGATGGAGGGGTAAGATGCTAACAAGCATAATGCAAAAAAAGCCCCAAATTATTGTGTGGATAATTAAGTTTAGAAAATGTGATGTCAGAGCTTTTAGTAATTTGTGTTTTGACTACCCCAAAAGGTAAAATTATTACTTTTATTTTCAAAATTGACTTAACTATGAAACCTTTTTTCTACCCAGATTCTTGAAGGACTAATTCTGATTATAATACTAGTAATACTAATTGAGCATTTAATATGTGCCAGGAACTACAATAATTGGTTTACATAAATTATCTTATTTAATGCTCATGAAAGATCTAAGATGTGGAATCCATTACTCCCCTTATTTTATTAAGAAAAAAGCTAAGGCTCTGTGTGTTTAAAATTGTTCCCAAGTTCATACTGCTGTGTATAGAGATGCTTTGATTTGAACTAAGGCAGTCTGACTCCAGAACTTGTGTTATCACTTGCCTGATATTGCTACTCATAACTCCCTAGACTAACTTAAAGAAAAGCTAACATAGAATAAAGAACTCTTGCAATGTTTGCCCTCTATATGAATTGGTGTTTTGTTACCTGGACTATGTTTTTTTGGAACACATGATTTTCCTATAAACATTTTGGCCTATTATTAACAATGATCAAAAGTCACATTTTAGATGGGTCCACCAATATTTACAAGGAAAGTTCTCAAACACTTTCTACAAGGAAAGTTCCACAACATTGTGGAAAACCTTAGTTGTATTTTCCTATCATCTCTTCCTTGAGGTTAGAGGGGCTGCATTAATTCTTTTGGAAAATGAGTCTTTGTGAATAATACGTACCCTTACTTAAACAGCACAAAATGGAGAATACACTTGAATTCTTCCTAAGCTCTCCATACATTGTAGATCACACTCCAATCAAAACAAGTTTTATCCTGAAGTTAAGGAACTCTTGGTTTCATTGGAATAAAAGCACACACTAGAATCTTAAAAGAAAAAAAAAAAAGCATGTTGTTGACATTTTTCTGGTGCTGTAAGTGAAGTTCCTGGCCTATTGATGATAATGAGCCTCTTGACTTAATTGACACACAGTACTGGGAGAGAAGATGCTCTTAGTGATAACTAGTGGAGGTTATTTGGTTTGTATATCTGCCCCTTATGATGTTTTAATTGCATGATACTATAGCTGTTGCTATAATTCAACCTGAACTCTGAGGAAAATGGAGAAATTCTTGGAGTGAAAGGATCTTCTTGAGAACATCCTTGATGTATAATATAACATGCTGAGGGAGATAAAATAGGTTGGGGTTAGGATTTCTCTGCATTCTTTTGCAGTGTTCAGCTCCAGTTTTAATATTGGTAAAATCTTGAGAAGTAGATGTATTCTATTAAATTATAAGGAAACATTAATTTTCCTCCACATTCTCAGGTAAGGGAATCAGGTGTAATTTGAATCAGATACCTTGATGACAGCAATGCTAAATTAGGTACAGACAAGAGAGCAGGGGCTTTATGTTAAGGTGTTGGACTTGTGTAAAAGTAGGTAAACAGGTGAACTTTTTCTAGACACTCCTTACCCACACATCTAAAATATATTGGTATCTAAGAAAATCCTTTAATTTGTAAATAGCTTTATATTTTACAAAGAAATTTTATGTATGGCGGCTTCTTTTAGCTTTCACAGCACTCTGTGATGGTTGTTATTATTCCTTTATTTTGTAAATGAGGTAAAAGGTAGAAAGCAGTTCAATGACTTCATCAAAGTCACACAGTTAATACATGATCACACTAGACCTGAGAATTAGGTCCCTCTCTGGCCCTCTTTTCTTATATCTCTCATTATGCCTCCAATTGTCAATAACATTCAAATAAAAAAAAGACAAAGCATGATTTACACCAATAAAATATATTCCATTTGACTACTAATTTAGAAAATGTACTTTTTTTTGAGTCAAAGTCTCACTCGGTTGCCCAGGCTGGAGTGCAGTGGCACGCTCACTACTGCTGCAGCCTCAACCTGCTGAGCTCAGAGGATCCTTCTGCCACTGTCTTCCAAGTAGCTGGAAGCACAGGTGCGTGCCACCATGCCTGGCTAATCTTTCTTAATTTATTGTAAAGATGAGGTCTCACCAAGTTGCCCAGTCTGGTTTCAAACCCCTGGGTTCAGGTAATCCTCTCACCTCGGCCTCCCAAAGTGCTGAGATTATAGGCGTGAGTCACTGCGTCTGCCCAGCAAATGTATTTTTTAAGTTATAATATTCAAATTTAAAGATTTGAGATTTTCTTTTCTCATACCTACTAGTGGGGGTATATATTGGCCCAAACCAGTTGGAAATCGAATAAAGTTGGCATGCAGCAGAGTTTTAAAAGTTTCATATCTTTTTAATCTAATAATTCCACTACAGGTTGTCCATCTGTAAGTGAAATGAAAAGCAAACAAGTTTGCTCAAATTTATTTTTAATGATGATAAAAAGTAATAATTTCCCAGAATGCAGTGACTTAATGGTACTTTAAGAAGTGGAATAATATGCAACCACTAAAATAATATTTATGAGATACTTTTAATAATATGAAAAACTGACCAGTCAAGGTGGCTCATGCCTGTAATCCCAGCACTTTGGGAGGCAGGACAGAGGATTGCCTGAGTCCAGGGGTTCAAGACCAGCTTGGACAATTTGAAGAGACCTCATCTCTACAATAAATAAATAAAAAAATATCTGGATATGGTGGTGCATGCCTGTAGTTCCAACTACTTGGAAGGCTGAGGCAGAAGGATCACCTGAGCCCAGCAGGCTGAGGCTGCCGTGGCCATGCCGTGGCCATGAGCATGCCATTGCACTCCATCCTGGGTGACAGAGTGAGACTCCTACTCAAAAATAAAAATAAAACATAAAAATGAAAATGTCTTGTTACCTAGATAGATAAGAAAAAAGACAGATGATACAAGTATATACACTTAGAGAGTATTCATCCAAAGAAAACAAAATGAAATAACAGGAATTTTATCAGTACTGTAATTGGAACCATGAAATCGTAGTTGATAGTATATTGTCTTTCTGCTTTCTGTGTATTTCGAAAGTTTTCCAAATAATCATATTCTTTATAACTCAAAACCAGACATTTATTCTTTCAATGTAAAAACATATTTATTTAAAACCAGATTACAGTTTCTGGTGCACTAATGTAATATCCTGGCTAATATGTTTTCTTGAAATCAGGAAACCTAGCTGTTTCTGTCAAATATATGGATTATGTTGGTTAATCTCTAAAGTTGCTTTCTGCATTTGTTTTCTGTAACTATTGGACCAGAATGGCCATTTACAATGTTTTTGTTTCATTTACCAGCATTTAATTCTTGCTTCTTGATAGCACCCTGGGGATTCTTTGGGGGAAATTTCATACTGTCTATAGTCTTAGTATAAGAGGTAGAGACTACATTTTTATTTCGTCTCTTTTATCCATAACTTGAAGCTTTGAATTTTTTTTTTTTTGCATTTTTAAAATTCACATTTTTTTTGCATTTTTAAAATTCACTTTTTTATTTTTAGAATTCACTTTTGTTGATTTTCAGTTCCCAGATAATTTTTAAATAATATATTATTTTTGAAATTTGTATTGTGTTGAAAACACTTGACATAGGATCTATTATTTTGTTTTTAAATTTAAGTGTACAATATATTACTGTTGACTTAGGTAATATGTTGCACAGCACTGCTAGGGCTTATTCATCTTGCTCAACTAAAACTTTATAAACATTGATTAGTAACTCCCATTTCCCACTCCTCTCAGCCCCTGCAGCCATTCTTTGATTCTACAAATTTGACTGCTTCAGATAACTCATATGAGTGGAATCATGCAATATTTGTCTTTCTGGGATTGGCTTATTTCACTTAGCATATTGTCTTCCAGGATCATCCATGTTGCCACATATTGCAGAATCTCCTTCTTTTTAAAGGCTAAGTAGTACCCTATAGTATGTATATGCCATGTTTTCTTTATTCATTCGTCTGTCATGGATATTATTTAGGTTGTTTCCACATCTTGCCTACTGTGAATAATACTGCAATGAATTCAGGAAAGCTAATATCTCTCTGACATATTGATTTTAATTCTTTTGGAAAAATGCCCAGAAGTGGGATTGCTGGATCATGTAGTAGTTCTATCGCTAATGTTTTTCCTTTGTGACTGTACCATTTTGCATTCCTAACAGTTGTACATGGCACTAGTTTCTCTACATCCTCACCAACATCCTGTTGCCTTTTTATTTTATTTTTTAATAATAGCAATCCCAACAGGTGTGAGATGATATCTCATTGTAGTTTTGATTCCTGAATAGTTAGTGACATTGACCTTTTTTTTTTTTAAGTGGTGTTGACCATTTGTACATCTTTTTTGGAAAAATGTCTATTTAAGTACTTAACCTATTTTAAATTAGGTTAACAGTTTTTGTTTGTTTTTACTATTGAGTTGTAGAAGGTTCTTATGTATTTTGGATAGTAACTCTTTGTCAAATATAAGGTTTGCAAATATTTTATTCTATTCTGTGGGCTGTCTTTTCATTTTGTTGGTGGTTTTATTGCTTTTGAGTTTGGTGTAGTCCCCCTTGTTTATTTATGTTTTGATTGTCTGTGCTTATTATTGCCTATACTTGGTATCACAGCCATGACATCATTGCCAAGACCAGTATCAAGAAGGTTTTCTCCTATGGTTTTTTTTCTAGAGGTTTTATAGTTGTGTGTCTTACAGTTAAGTTTTTCACTTATTTTAAGTTGATTTTTTGACATGGTCTAATAGAAGGGTCCTGTTTAATTCTCTTGCACGTGAATATTTAGTTTTTCCAGCACTATTTGTTGTAGAGCATGTCCTTTCACTATTGTGTATTCTTGGCACTGTTAAGGGTCAGTTGACTCTATATGTGTGAATTTATTTTGGGTTCTGTACTCTATTCCATTGGTCTACATATCTGTCTCAAGCAGTATGCCAGTACTGTACTGTTTTGATTACTGTAGCTTTGCAATTTATTTTGAAATAAGAAAGTATGTCTTTAGCTTTATTTTTTTAAAGATTAATTTGACTTTTGTAACCTTTTTGTGGTTCTAGATAAATTTTAGAATTAAAAAAAGAATTAAAAAATACCAGTTAGGCCGGGCTCGGTGGCTCAGCCTGTAATCCCGCCTTTGGGAGGCTGAGGTGAGTGGATTGCCTGAGCCCGCGGGTTCGAGACCCTCCTGGGCAAGCGAGACCTCATCTCTACAATAAATCAAAAAATTAGCCGGGCGTGGTAGCGCGCACCTGTAGTTCCAGCTACTTGGA
>CAUYQG010295702.1:0-17376 GCA_963574415.1 Tarsius wallacei
CGCCTGTAGTTCCAGCTCCTTGGAAGGCTGAGGCGGAAGGATCGCCGGAGCCCAGCAGGTCGAGGCTGCGGTGGCCGGGAGCGGCCACTGCACTCCAGTCTGGGCGACAGAGTGAGACTCCAACTCAAAAAAAAATAAAAAATAAAAAATAAAATAAAATAAGCCAGATGTGGTAGTGCATGCCTGTAGTTCCACTTACTTGGAAGGCAGAGGAGGAAGGATCGCCTGAGCCCAGCAAGTCGAGGCTATGGTGACCTTGAGCAGCCTGGGCGACAGAGTGAGACTCCAACTCAAAAATAAAAATAAAAATTCTACTAATTTTCTGCAGTATTACTCAATAGGGAAAAATGCTACTAAAAAACAAACTTCCTGGACATCAGCCACAGAGATTGCTTTCTCTTCTGACTCCTTAGCCTGTGTTATGCACATTCGTCATTTGATAGTTACCACATACCATTTAAAAACGGAGACATTGCTTTGTAAGTCAACTTTCTGGCTCTTCTGAAGGTGGTGAGCTATCTCAACTGGTTGTTCACAGTCAGTGACAAATCAAACTCCTTGTTCTACTTTCCCTCCTTCTCATTACTGCACTTCACTAATGTTCAAAAGTTAAATAAATAAATAAGTCATCTTTGGATTTCTTGTACAATATGCCACAGATCCTTACAAACTGCAGAAGCTCATTATCTATTTGTTGATTGATTGCTTGGTTGATTATGTGACTTCATATCAGGCAGCCCAAATTCCACTCAGCTGACATGTACTGGGAGAAAGTGGTGCAGTCAGCAGCAGGGTCAGCAGCAGCCCACCCTTAACAAACAAACAAACAAAAATCTTGCAAGTTTCCATTCCTTTTGCTCTACTAACAGCAACTCTTCGTCCTCTATTCCAGTACAGAATCAAATCTAGGATTGCCCATTGCTTCACATATGACTAATGGAAAACTGCACATGTACCATCTTTACAGTAAGAAGGGAGGGCAGGTGGCTGATTTAGTGGTACAATTTGCCCCTCAAGTGGTATAATTTACCACCAAAATAATTCCCTTAATCAGGAGCAACAGCAATTGAAATACCACTATTAGTCATCTGTATCACTAAAGGTTTGTTATTTTGAGTTAGTGCCATTGAGGATAATTATAAATTCTCAAAGAGGCCTAACACAGACTAGTTTTTCTGAAAATGTTAGTGATTTATTTTCTCCTGGACACTTAGAGCAGAGCACTGAGAGCCAGAATGGGGGAGGTCAGAGGGAGAAGGACCTGCAAAGAGAGGAAAGTGTTTCCTAAAGGAGAAGTGATTTTAGAAGACAAGCTTTGCCTGCTTCATCATTTGGTTTGTTCAGAGGTCACATGCCTCTTTGGAGCAGAATGCAGTCTAACAGTTCTAAAACATAGACAATACCCTAGAATTTCCAGACCAAAATGAGTGAACATGAACCCAAACTTCCTACTTTCTATGATTAAAAAATATGAAAATGTTGAGTGTTTAAATTATTTCCTCTGAACTCCTTTCACTTCTAGCTATAAAAGTTTAGCCAAAGTGATAATATTTCTACTAGGTACAAAAAATAATTATGAGTGACTGTTCTTCACATTTCTAAGGCATGGACTGTACATGTGGTAATGTTGCCGATTTGCTTCTATCATCCCAATACGCACAAATCTTGTCTCTACTATCCTGTATTCAAATGCCCTCCAAAGACAGTCTAACTGCCAGAAGGTTTGTGTAGATAAAGTAAAAGAAGACAAGCTCAGAAACAGTCACCCCTAGAGGAGTTATGTGAGGCAGATGTTATATTGTAGTGACTGGCAATAGGACATGAAAGTCACACAGATTTGGGGAGAAACAGAGTCCCATGCTGTATGCTTTGAAAAATTTCACAACTCCTTGGAACCTCCATTATTTTATCCATGAAATAAGAAAACAACAAATGACTAACAGTTAGGATTAGAGTAGGGTTAGGGTTAGGGTGTGCTATGAGGATTAAATGGAATCATACTTGGGGAGTCCCTGAAGCAGTGTCTGGCATCCTCATGTGTAGTGATGGTGGTATCAGTAACAGCTTCCTTTAAGATCCTGCCAGGCCTTTTTAAGAATTGCTGAGGTGTGAGTTCCACAGTTCACAGGGCTTCTAGACTAGCAGGAGAGACAATCACTATAAGAAACTTGCATGAAGATGTTTCCAGCTCTAATGATCAGATACGGCCCATGAGGTTGGTCACTGTGAAGCCAGAGTGCAATAGATAACCTATTGTCTTACAGACGTCAGTTTTTCTACATTAAATCAAGAGGCAGCTGCAACTTCCAAGGACTCCTCAGTAAATACCATACCTTGGGGACTTTCCTGATGTTTCCAGATCTCTGCATGTGTGTGGTAACAAACACACACAAACAGCTCCAATCAAAGGCAACATTTCCCTGTGGCATCCAGGCACAACAGTGAATGACAATCATGTTCCAATATTTCATAACTAATTTATTGCTGGTAATGATTAAAAGTTAAATGAACGAGGGTGCCTGAACGAGACATATTTGTGTACCTAACCCTTAACTGTACCCCTCAATATCACAATAAAAAATATTATATATTAAAAAAAAAGTTAAATGAACGATTAACGAACCTTCTGCTGCCACTGGGAAGCACATAGTGTTTGGCCATAGGGCTAGGTTACTTCTTGTCACTCTTCTTACCCTTACAACAGCCCCTGGCATATAGGCAGCATGTTTTAGCCACATGCGCTGACTGCTGTGTAGAGGTTGTCTATAACACAATCTCAGAATTCACTGTTTAGAGTTGAATTTCCAAAATGAAGTTTAGAAAGTTCCCATCAAAAATATAGGTTTGAAAGTCAGGTCCTGGTGGCTCAGAGAAGCATAGAGAGAATTTCTGTTTTGCTCTGTAGAGTTTGGCCTGGGAAGAGTATGTTTCTGACAGAGCAATAGTAGAGAAGCAACAGTGGAGTCAAGTGCCCAGGAGGCTGGACTGGACATCTGTGCCACTGAATCTTGGACATCCCAGCCCCAAAATATGGCAAATATATGTCTGAAATCTACAATGAAAGTGTGGAAGTACTGACTGAGCTGGTGGTACCTAATAATGACATAAGGCAAAACCTATAGCTGTGTGGTTATAGTAGGATAGAGAATATCATAGACAGATAGTAGTAAAAAGTACCATTCATTTAGGGCTTGATAAACAAAGAGCACTCTTCTAAGTGCTTTCGTACATTACCGTCCACATAATTCTTCAAAGTAGCTGCTATTAATATCCTTATTTTACATATGAGAAACTAGAAGCACCAAAAAATTTAAAAGTTAAGGAACCAGCCTATGGCAGATAAGTAATCATAGAGTTAGCATGAGATCCAAGGGTCTGGTTCACTGGTTCAATGCCTCCAGGATTACATCTGGGGACACATCAAGAAGGGGAAAGGGAAAAGACACCTGACTGAGTGAATTTGCTTAAAATAGTATGCATTTTAAACTGAATGTGGCTAACATTTCTTGAAATGGCAACACTTGGGCTCATGAGCTAAGTAATAGACAAAAGTTATATATTTTTGGAAAACCTGTTTCTTGACTATGAAAGTTCATGCTTGCTGTACCCATAGCAACATTTTATTTCCCCATTTTATCTCATTTGCTGCCTTATGAGGTATGAATTCCCTGCTTTATTTTATTTCTCAGTGGTGGTTTTAGGGTTTATAGTGTATATCTTTCACTCATCATTGTCTACCTTCAATTAATATTATACTATTTCACATGTAGCATAAGAACCTTACAACAGCATACTTTCATCATACATCTGCATGTATGTTAACTCTCACAATATGTTGTTATTACTTTTACTTTAAACAAGTAGCTTTTAAAAATATATTTTAGAAATAAGAAAAAAATGCCTTTTATTTTACCCACTATTTGCCATCTCCTGGCTTTTCAATTCTTTGTGTAAGCACAGCTTTCCACCTGGTGCTATTTTCCTTCTACCTGTAGAACTTCCTTTGACATCCTATTGGTAATAAGTTATTCCTACTGGTAATAAGTTACTCCATTGTTTCTACATCTAAGGAAGTAATTTTACCTTCCTTTTACAAATATATTTTTGCTGGGCATAGATTTTACATTGGCAAGATTTTTCTTTTCTTTCAGTCACTTCTTTCTCTTTTCTTTCAATCAGCTGTTTCTCTACTATCTTCTGGTTCACATTGTTTCCAACAAGAAGTCTGTTGTCCTTCCTATCTTTATTTCCTCTGAACATAATGTATTTTACCCTCTCAGGTCACTTTAAAGATTTTCCTTTCATCACTGCTTTTAAACTATTTGACTACGTTGACCTTGGTATAACTTTCTTCTTGTTTCTTGTACTCAGTGTGTATTGAGCTTCTTGGATCTACCAGTTTGTAGTTTCCATCAAAATTTGAAAATCTTAGATCATGATTCTTTAAATATTTTTCATTTTCTCTCTTTTTCCTTTCATTGAGGAACTCAATATCACATATATTTGGCTGCTTGAAGTTGCCCCACAAGTCTCTGATGCGCTTTCCATTTGTTTTCAGTCTTTTCTCTTCTGTTTAATTTTTGATAATTTTAATTGTTATGTCTTTGGGTTGCTCATCTTTGTTTGTGCAGTGTCTAAGTTTATGTTAATTCCATTATGTATATTTTTCATCGTGACATCTTTTAGAACCTCAGTCTGGGTGTTCTTAATATCTTCCATGTACCTAACTTAACATATTCAATCTTTTCTCTAGGTTCTTAAACATGTGAAATATTCTATATTTATATAACATAGTTACAATGTCAGTCATAATGTCCTTGCCTAATAATTTTATCAACTGCATCATTTCTGGATCTGTTCCTATATTGATTTTTCTCTACAGTATGGTTTCCATGTAATACATAATCTTTTACTGAATGCCAGACATGGTAAATTTTACCTTGTGGGGCATTGGATTTTTTGTATTCCTATAAATTTTATCTGAGCCTTGGCCTGGGACACAGTTGAATTATTTGTAAATGAGTTCTATTACACTGTAGTGTGACTATAGTTAACAATAATTTATTTTATGTTTTCAAATAGCTAGAAGAGAGGATTTTAGATATTCCCAATACCAAGAAATGCAAATGTCTGAAGTAATGTATAAGCTAATTAACCTAATTTGATCATTGTATACATGTATCAAAATATCAGGCTGTACCCCATAAATATGCACGATCATTACATGCCAGTTAAAAGTCAAATTGAAAATTTTATTGACCTAACTGACATACCATATTTAGTTATTCAGATTATTTCATGCAGAAATCTTATGATATCATTTCACAACATAACTTTGTAGAATTTTTTTTTGTTTTTGAGTTGGAGTCTCACTCTGTCACCCAGACTGGAGTGCAGTGGCTGCTCCCGGCCACCGCAGCCTCGACTTGCTGGGCTCCGGCGATCCTTCTGCCTCAGCCTTCCAGTAGCTGGAACTACAGGCGCTACTAATTTTTGGTTTATTGTAGAGATGAGGTCTCACCAAGTTGCCCAGGCAGGTCTCGAACACTCGGGCTCAGGCAATCCACTCACCTCAGCCTCCCAAAGGCACGGGATTATAGGCTGAGCCACCGAACCCGGCTCTGTAGATTTTTTTTTTTTGCTGAATATATAAATTCTCAACCTAGTTTAATTTACATTTTCTGAAACCCTACTAATGGAGTTTGACACACATCCTCTTTCATTACAATGAGTGTTAATTCATGGGTAGCAGTGTCTTTGGACAATGATTTTGATGCTCTTGTAACTTTGACTTTTAGCCAAGTGAAAGGGAACTCCTTTTTAAAAGGCAGTAGCTTCTGCAAAGAGTACATAGAATCTTAGCAGCCAAAGCATTTGTCAGTTATTTCTTTATATGCTACTGGGAATTTAATTGATTAAAGGGACTTAATTGACACAGATAGCTTTTCATTTCAATGAATTCTTTGCATTAAGCTATAATTACTACTTTCCTTTAAGCTACCTGCCATATTTGTGACATAGTTTTAACTGTGTTATAAGAAAACAACTTTCTCCTTTAATTTTATTATTTAAAAATGTATTCCATGATCAAATATGATTTTATTACATGTTGAAGTTAATATTTTAATTAAAGCCAAGGAAGATTGCTTTAATTCTGTAGAAAGGATTTAATAACTTATAATAAACACTAACATTAATTGAGTACTTATTATATGTATGCTATTTTAAGGGTGTAAAATTCTTGTTCTGAATATTTATTTTGCAGAAACTCCCTATAATTAAATGTATAAACCTGCTATGTATGAAATCCATTGTCTGAAGACTTCGTGCAATGTGTCCATTTTTAGCCCATTAATCAGTGTTAAGTTATTGCATATTGATTACTGAAGCAAGAGTACTGGTTATATGTAATCCTGGCTCCACTACTTACTAGCTTACGTGTCAGATCCTGCTTCTGATGAGCTATAGATATAGAAACGTATTTATATATAAATTCATGCATAATCCTCTGAGATAGTTACTAGTAATTAAAGCAACTAAGCAATTCCCTAGTGGATGTCATGGCTTAGGTTTGAAATGGCCATTGACACCTGTTTCTGTTAGCTAATTCTACTGAATACCAACTCTGTCTTAGGAACTGTTCTGCATTCACCCATTTACTCTTTACAACAACCTTATAGAGTAAATACAATTATTATCCTCATTTTATAAATAAGAAACCTGAAACCCCAAGAAGTGAAATAACTGTCCCAAATCATGTGACTGGTGAGAATACAATCCCAACACAGGCAGTCTCATTCTGGCTCCCCATGCTCCAACATTGTACTCTCCTGCCACCCCAAGCACATTCTTCCTTCTTCTAATGGCTCAGAGACCTTCCATCAAATGGGATCTGTGACTTGCCTACTTCCATGCTATTAGTGAGGTAAAGGCAAGGGTTAAAAGCAAAAGATCCTCTATCCTCACTGTGTCCAAGCCAATCCCATAATTACAGAATTGTAAAACCTTAGACATTATTTAATTCAATCTCTTCATTTTACAAGATGGAGAAATTGAGACCCAGGTTGGCCAAAACTTTTACTCAAGGTTAAATATAGATTTCAGATTTTTGTCAAAGCAGAGCATTTGGCAGAGTGCTAGGTTCTCTTGTACAACAAATATTGAACACTCTTGCTCAACAAATATTTGCAGAATTGAATTGAAACCTGGAGTCTTTCTTGAGATTAGGTTAGAGCAAAGCTCTATGGTTAGAAATCCATTGTAGATCTTGGCTGTATTCACTGGCTTCTACACAATAGTAGTGATCTTTCTAGAAATATGTTTCATAAATAATGAAATTACATTGCTGACTGTTACACTGATGTTCCCAGTTTTCCATTGAGTTAACCCGGAGTTGTTTTGGTTTTGTGTTATAGCCTTAACTCTCCATCATAGCAGAAAGGTTGCATTTTTCAGAACAGCTTCTCCCAGATTTAACTAATTAAAATTTATTGATTTTTTTCTGACAAAATAAAGGGTATTACTGTACATTCAAAAGAGACATGGACTGAACTTTACTCCAGCAAAGTAGGAGAAGTTTCAGGAAGTTTGGATAAGAAAAGTCATTTGAGCAGCCCAGCCCAGCAAATTAACACAACCTAAGAAAGAGTTTGGTATAAAAATTTCATTCATCAGCAAGAATTGGTATAATTGCATGTATTGATCTGAATATTAAATAGTATATATTGATCTGAATGTTATTTTCTTTTTTGTCTGCTGAAGGAATTAGAAAATGCCTTTACTTTTATTTCTATTAAAATCCAGTCACTTTCAAAAGATTTGTTTTAATTCTCATAATTAGGTTGCTTTTCCCCTATTTTAATTAATACATTTTTTTCAAATCTTTACCTAATGAATAGTGTTCCAGCATGGATTCACATACATCAAATCTAATAGATAAAATGTGGTTACATTAGTATATTTCTGTTTGTTTTCAGACAGTAGTATGGATAGGGTGTTATTTAGACACATCTTTAAAAACTGAAATTAGAGAACAGAGTCTGAGTAACTCAAACACTTTAAAGTCTCCTTTCTTCTTATAGTGTATCAGGTTTTCATGAAACATAACTTATTTTGATCATAAATCTCAGAAGAAATTTCAAAGTTATTGTTCCATCACTTGAAGAAAGTCTAAATTTTAGTTATTACAGATATTTAAATAAGATTTTGTTATCCAAATATGTATAAAAGTACTATTGTGACTATTTAAGCAAATTTTTTGTAGATGACAGTTTAAAATTTGAGAATGTAATGCTTCAATGCTGGGGCTCTTGGGACAAAAAAAAGTTTTATAACTCTAGAATTAAAGTTTAATTTTTTACTTTTTCCCCAAAGATTTGCACTGAATCTACTTAACTTTTTCTTTTCAAGAGAGATGAATTATTTTATACTAACTTTTTTGTAAAGGACTATGGGGTTTTCTTGTTTTTTTTTAAGCAAAGTTTCTAATTTTTAATTTACATTATCTAACTTCATTATATATAATTTTTATAATTCTTGTTTATCTCTTTCAAAACATGAGATAAAAACATATCAATTATGTGGTAAAATATGATGTAGCTTCTTACCAGTGTAGAAAACTTCAAAGACAGTCTGTTTTTCTTTTGACTAGAATGCCTGGCTACAAATCTCTGGGGCAATGAGCACACAAGAGTTGTTTATTCATGAATCTGTGATTCTGTCAAATTGTTTTCTGAAAATTTCTGTGATAAATTATAGTGGAGACATACTGCTGTTAAATTTAGAACACAAATTAAAACTAATAATACCCACCTTCTTTTCCCTATTCCTCAAAGTGCTCAATTATCAGAGAAGGTGGATTATTCATCTCCTGAAAGGAAACAATTGTGGGTAAAAAATAAATGAAAACTTTTTAATCAAATGGTTATTAACAATGACCCTTTGTTCAGTACAACACATTTATAACAAAACAGGCACTGGGAGGAAATGCTTATTCATTTAACAGAACCAGGATTAATAACAAGAACAACAAAAATCACCAAGGATAAAAAAAAAACCCCAAAACTTCTTAGGGGTATATAATTAATAAACTGTGTAAACTTATAGCTATTCCTTTAAGCTGAGCTTGTAACTGACCAACTTCTACCAATAAGCTATTAGTCAAATATAACTGCTTTGATAGCTCAGTTTTTAAGATGTTTATTTAACTGATGGCTGATGGCTCCATCAAGTTCATTTAATAAACTAATATAAAACAAAACAGTAGAAGAAAGAATGCAATACACAATATATCATTCATGTTCTCAAAATATAAAGTTGAAATGTAATAGGTGTTTCAATCAAGAAAAAAACACTAGTTAAATAAACAAGTCACTACATTACATTGAACTATCAGTACAATCATTGGTCTTGATATATTTAGAACTCAATTCATGACCTTCAAGTTTAATAACATAAAATAAATTAAATGCACAGAAGTTCCAATTCCTCCCATTTTTAAGTTTTTTTGAATAATTCTTTGTATTTTAAAGAGAGAAAACAAAGTTTCTGAAATGAAAGCATCTCTGTGCTTACAGGATTTTTAAATTTCAGCTATTCTAATAATGAAGATCACAAATAATACCAAATATTTAAGCACGCAATTTTTTTCTATTTTTCCCTAAAACGAATATAAAAAATTTAATTTTAGCACTGAAGAGTATCGGTATAAACCTGCTTTTTCATAGATGTGGACACTGAAATATAGAATACTGAGCCAAAACAATAGGACCAAGGAGACATACACTTCTCAGGAGCATAAGAGTATCTACAGCAATAACAGTTCACATAGATGAATGTTTATTATACATCAAGCATGTCCCTAAATACTCTACATGGGTTATTTTTGGCATAAGTACTAGTAATACATCATTTTACAGAGGAGGAAACTGAGGTACTGAGTAGTACTTGCCTAAAATGGGGCGGGGGGGGAGTCGGAATCTAGGTATTTTCTTGTTCTTAATCATCATATCTTGTTAGGGTTGTCCTCTTTTGAGTAAATTGTTAGCTCTTTTAGGGAAAGAACAATATAGTACAGTCTTTCTAACATATTTTTCAAATTGTACATAAGCAAAAACTCACTTCAAAGAACAAAGTTCAGTTTCTGAAAAGCTGTCTCACTGAACTGTATAACTGCTTAACTTTGCCTCTTGAACACAACTAATGGGAGCTTTAACAAAGATCTTTAAAAGTATAGCTACACCATAAAAGTCCTGGAAACAATGGACATAAAACTTGCTTTGATAAATATAGTAAAGAGGAGAGACTCATGTTAAGTGTTTTAACCACAATAAAAGAAAGAAAAAGAAATGAACTTCAAGTCACTGACAAGTAAAAATAATAATACATTTTAAAAGAAATAAATATAGCAAAACATCAGAGACTAAATCTTTTAAGCAACTCAAAATAAATTGGAAAAAACAATTATTTCATTATAATATTGACTATGTCTAAATTAAATGCTTGACATCTAAATTACATGGATTACAAGAGAGACAGACATGGAAATGACTACCTGAAAAATTATTGAAATTTGGGCCTCTTGTTAAATTTTCTAGGAAGTATAATATTAAAAAAATAAAAATAAAAATACTTCCAACATAGTACAATCACTTACACCCAAATCTCTTATCCACCGCCTCCTACTGTTGCCACACATACCCCAACTAATTAGAATGAAATTGTCACTACATGACACAACTAAAAGATTACTTTGCAGAGTTGAGGAGTGGAAGGACAAGGAGGCATGGAAGTCAAGAGGGAGTCCACATCTCTTAAGATCAGTCAAAACATATCCATCTTCAGAGAGCACTCCTCTGTGCCTTTTCCACTAGAGCTCTGATGTATCAAAGGAGCTAGGAGACACCTTCAGACTTCAGAGGAGGATCAATTAGTCAGATAAGTTTCTGGGGACCTTGGGAGAAGTAAGTGATATCTTTCCTATCCAAGATATTGGAGCAAAAAAGAGGGAGTGTGAGTAGGGATAGGAGGGGTTTGGGATACACTGGAGAGTCTGGTTCACCTGGAACCAGGTAATTTTTACCTAAATTCCTCCTTAATCTAAAGAAGGTAGATATTTCCTAATTGTTTTTCAATAAGAAATTAATGTCATTCCCAATAAAGCATTGTTTTCAAAAAATTATATTCTAAATATTTTAGCTATTTATTGCTGTATAGCCAAGTATCCCAAAACATACTGGCTTAAGACTACATAAATGAGCCAGGTTCAGTGCTCGGCCTGTAATCCCGTGCTTTGGGAGGCTGAGGTGAGTGGATCGCCTGAGCCCGAGGTTTCAAGACCCGCCTGGGCAACTTGGTGAGACCTCATCTCTACAATAAATCAAAAAATTAGCTGGACGTGGTTGTGTGCACCTATAGTTCCAGCTACTTGGAAGGCTGAGGTGGAAGGATCGCCGGAGCCCAGCAGGTTGAGGCTGTGGTGGCCGGGAGCGTGCTACTGCACTCCAGTCTGGGTGACAGAGTAAGACTCCAACTCAAAAATAAAAAATAAAAAGACTACAAAAATGTATTATTTCTTATGATTCTGCATGTTGGCTAAGCTCAGACAGTGGGTTCTTCTACTCCTCAAGGTGTCACTGAGTCAATCATATGACTGAATTCCACTGGTGACTCAACTGTGGCTAGAACATCCAAGATGGCCTCTTCTACAATGTGTGGCAGATGCCTTATTATTTTTTTCATGTGGCTGCTCATATCTCAGGGCATTTCTCTCCATGTTGCTCCCCCAAGTGGATAACCCAGACTTCCTTCCATGGTAGCTGGCTTCCAACACAGGTCAAGACAAGGAACTGCGCAGTATCTAAAAGACAGAACTGGAAAGTCGCAATATTCTGTGAGTGCAGACAGGTCGCTGGGTCAGCCCAGATTCAAGGAGAGTCTGACGAGAGTAGGAGAGAAATCATGTTGCAAAGGGGCCTGCAGGACAAGAAGGTTTGCTGCTTCCATCTTTGGGACAATCTCATACCAAATAAAAGTACTTGTGCAGGGCCAGGCACAGTGGCTCATGCCTATAATCCTAGCACTTGGGAAACCGAGGTGAGAGGATTGCCTGAGCCCACAGTTTCAAGACCAACCTGGACAACTTGGCAAGACAACATCTCAACAATAAATTAAAAAATTAGCCAGGAGTGGTGGCATGTGCCTGTATATTCCAGCTATTGGAAGACTGAGGCAGAAGGATCACCTGAGCCCAGCCGGTCGAGGCTGCGGTGACCATGAGCGTGCCACTGCACTCCAGCCTGGGCAACAGAGTGAGACTCCAACTCAAAAAATAAATAAAAGTACTTGCGCAATAAGTTTGAATTCTTGTTCAATATCATGCTTGACTATTTCTCTGTGGGGAGTAGAATGAGTAATGATTTAGTCAGATGACCATCTGCTTTCCATCAACACTTTTCATTTTATTGTGTGAATTTGGTGAAACACAAAAGATGTACTATTAGCCTTTGCCTAAAAGTTTACCCTGAAGAAATAGGATAAGTTACTGAAGGTCTTTCAATTCAGCCATTTCTCATTCTAGTGTGTAAGTCCTGATAGACCAGAAATCACAGGCTGCCTCACAGGAAAAAATTGAGGTCTGGCTAAAATTGTTATTACCTTAGTTTGGTTTAGTGTTAATTTTCTCTGGCCAAAGTCATTAAGTAAGCTAATATGTCTATTCAGATCACTGGGAAATTTTAAGAAATAACAGGTAGAGAAAAATAAAATAAAAATCATTAATCAGGTTTTTTCCCTTAATTTTTTTTTTCTTCAGTGTTTTGTTTTTTGGCTGCCCACAATCCAGATCTGTTCATATGTTGGCGAATCCTTCATTGTATAAGTTTTGGCAGAAGGCCTTCTACTTGGCAGTTGCCAGAGGTTACATATTGTCTCCCTTTGCCCTGGACAGCTGGATTATTGGCACATGACCTAGAAGGTTCCACCTGGCACACCGAAACCCCAGCTGAACTCGAACTCTTGGCCTCAAGCAATCCTCCTGCCTCAGCATCCCAAAGGGCTGAGATTATAGGCGTGAGCCACTGCATTCTGCTCTAATCATCGTTTTCTTTCTTTTTTTCTTTCTTGCTTTCTTTTTTTCTCTCTCCCTCCCTCCTTCCTTCCTTGTTTTCTTTCTTTTTCTTTCTTTCCTTCCTTTCTTCCTCTTCCTCCCTTCTTTCTCTCTCTCTCCCTCCTCCTCCCTCCCTCCTTCTTTGCCTCTTCCCTCCCTCCCTCCTTCCTTCCTTCCTTCCTTCCTTCCTTCCTCCATCAGAGTCTCACACTGTCACCCAGGCTAGAGTGCAGTAGCATGATCACAGCTCACAACAGCCTCAACCTCCTGGGCTCAGGCAACCCTGCCTCAGCTTTTTGAGTAGCTGGGACTACAGGCACATGCCACGATGCCTAGCTAATTTTTCTTTTTTTTTTTTGTGGAGACAATGTCTCACTGTGCTACCTAGGTTGCTCTCAAACTCCTGCCTTGGCCTCCCAAAATGCTGGGATTATAGTCATGAACCATAGCGCCTGGCCATAATTATTTTCTGAGTCTAGTCTTTCAGCCTTCCAGTCTCATTTCAATAAATATTTATCTGCTTAAATTATTTAGAATTAGGTAATATTGAAGTTTTGCAACTATAAGTCCTGACTGAAAAGCCAGGTGAGAAGATTATTCATTTTACAAATAGCAATCAAATATGGACTATGTACCAGGCACTGCAGATACAGCATGAAAAATAAATTAAAAAAAAAAAACAAGTAGAACTTCCTGTCCTCACAGAGCTTGCCTTCTAGTGAGGAGGATGGAGGAACACAACAGAAAAACAACAAATAACCAACAAAAAAAGGCAAACGAGTAAAATATACACCCTGTGATATTTGCCATGAGGCACTGAGGAGAAAAAAAAAGGAAGCAGGAAGGCGGATGAAGTGCTGGAGAGGGAAGTTCGGTCAATGGGGGTTTTGGAATTGTGTGTGTGTGTGTGTGTGTGTTGGAGTCTCACTCCGTCGCCCAGGCTGGAGTGCAGTGGCACACTCACGGCCACCCCAGCGTCGACTTGCTAGGCTTCGGCAATCCTTCCACCTCAGCCTTCCAAGTAGCCGGAACTACAGGCATGCACTACCATGCCCGGCTAATTTTCGATGTATTGTAGAGATGAGGGCTCGCCAAGTTGCCCAGGCTGGTCTCAAACCTGCAGACTCAGGCAATCCATTTGCCTCGGCCTCCCAAAATGCTGGGATTACAGACTGAGCCGCCAAGTCCAGCCGGTTTGGGAACTTTAAATTGGGTGACTATGGGCCCCTCACTGAAAAGACAGTACTTGAGCAAAAGAGTAACTAAGGGTGGGAGGTGGGAGTGTGCCTGGTGTTTTCTGCAGAGGAAAGCCAGGGTGGCTGGAGTGACAAGAGAGACAAATGAGGACAAACAAGTTAGTGACAAGAACAAAGAGAAGTCCTACAGCCATTGTAAAACCTTGGCCTGCATCCAGAGAGAGCAAGAGACGTGCTGGAGGATTCAGATCAGAGGCATGTCTTGATTTAGTTCTAAGGGGAACCGCTAACACAGGCTGCTATTTTGAGAATAGACTGAGACAGGGAGGTGTACACTGGTGAGACTGGAAGCTGAGAGACCGATTCATCATCTCAATCATTCCAGTTTACAGACAGTGGTGGCTTAGCCTAGAAACAGCGAAGACTGGATTTGTTTATTTGCTTTTTTCCAGTCTGGTTATCTTTTGTGTTAATCGAGTGAGTTTAGGAAACTAACAGTGGCTAGCCTAGCTTTTTTTTTTTTGCATTATTATAAAATCTTTCTTAAGCCAATGTTTTTCCAAAGTTTTATTTCTTATTAAAGAATTCACTACAGTAATAAGTTTTCCTGTTCAATTCCCAGTTTTTGTTTTAAAGCTTTCGGACAGACTGCCAACCTCTGGGGCTGGTTGGTGTAGATGGCACATGCTCGTGTGGCATTCTTTTGGCTCCCTTGGAGAAATTCTCTGACTCCAACTGAAATTTCCAGAACAAGAAAGTTACTCCTCCGGGTTAAGGCCTTGCAAATGTATCATTTTGCACATGTATGTAATATAATAATTGATCTTTGAATCGCCATTAACACATTCGTTTAAATTAGTTTACTAGGAGATCATTAGAGATAGGGTTAGGAAAGAAAAGGAGAGAAAAGAAAAATTCCCAAGGGAGGAATACTGTGCAGTGAGGATATAGCTGGTGCAGATCAAAGGGCCCAAGATTCAGGAGAAGAACAGTGGTCTTCTCATCTGCAAGAGCAAAAAAAAGGTGAAACCACCAGGAAAATCTTTCTTCTTCCAAAATTGCATCTAAAAACGCATTCACTATTTGACACACAAATAAGCAGGTTTCAGTCACCCAGGGCCTCAGAGAACTTGCCGAACTAAATATCTTTTAAAAAATCAAGCAGTTAGCCAGGCATAGTGGCTCACGCCTGTAATACCAGCTCTTTTGGAGGCAGAGACAAGAGGATTGCCTGAGTCCAGGGATCTGAGATCAGCCTGAGCAACTTGGCAAGACCTCGTCTCCACCAAAAAAAAAAAAAAGTGCCAGGCGTGGTGCTCAAGCCTCTAATTCCAGCACTTTGGGAGGCTGAGGCAAGAGTATTGCTTGAGCCCAGTGATTTGAGACCAGCCTGGGAAACTTGGCGAGACCTCATCTGTGTCTACAATAAATAAAAAAATTAGCCGGGTGTGGTTGCGGGCACCTATAGTTCTGGCTACTTGGAAGGCTGAGGTGGAAGGATTGCCTGAGCCCAGCAGGTCGACGGTGGGGTGGCCGTGAGCGTGCTACTGGACTTCAGCCTGGGCGATGGAGTGAGACTCTGACCAAAAAAAATTAAATTAAATTAAATTAAATTTTAAAAAATCAAGCAGTATTAGTCTGAGTGCTGAGCAGAAGGATCGCCTGAGCCCAGGAGTTCAAGGCTGCAGTAAGCCATGATCGTGTCACTGAACTCCCAGGCTGGGCAGCAGAGTGAGACCTTAACTTGAAAGAAAGAAGTCGGGGGAGGGAAAAACTCAAGCAGTATTGAAAAAGGTTAAGTATTCTATGTGTTTACCCTTTTTTCCTGTTCTCTCTCTCATCTTACAGGAATCATGTAGGTTTTCAAATGGGAGGACTTGCAAACATTCAGCCTTTGCTACAAGAAGATTCCAGCCAAGGTGGAATTTGTGAGAAACTAGAAAACTGAGGACCTGAGGACCAGGAAAGAGACCCCTAATGAAGACGAAAAGTGTGATGGAAAGTCTTACGGTCATGCAGTTTCCAAGTAACATTTGCAAAGCTAGGTTTCTATTCACTATCCATATCTAGTTATAACTAAGAATATATATGCCTCAGCCCTCTTACTGAAAAAGAAACATATCTGAAATTATTCTCATTTTTCTGAATGATAACATCAAAAATTGTCTTTGCAATCAATCCCTACTTTTCAAAGTGCTTTCTATGGTCTCAGAACAAAGACACACCTGCCTGCGTTTTCTCTCCTGGGTTCAAGTACTAATTCAGTTGGTAAATATTTGCTGTGCAGAGAGGTAGTGTGATGTGCCAGAGGGCAGAAAGTGAACAAGAAGTGAAGACGCACAGGTGCTCGCCAGACCCAGGCACATAGTGTGTGACTTTGTACTTAAGAGCTTTGTGACTTTGGATAAGTCCCTTCATCTTTCTGAGCCTCAGTTTCCTCATATCTATAAATGAGGGTTGATGCTTCACTGGCAGGAGGATTACAAGCTTAAAAACTGGGTCATATTCCAAGTACCTGGCTCAGTGTCGTTCAGTTAAAACGCACATGATTGCCTGAAACAAGACACTCAACTTAAAGTGACTTCAACTCAAGGAGTTTATTTTTCTCCAAGAACAATAAATGCACAGGTAGGGATTTCCTGGGTTGCTGCAGGAGCTGGATGGCATCGGAGCTGTAGGTCAGTTTCTCTGTGATTCTCGTGGCTGCAGTGGTTCTGGGTACCATGTCCTTACATGACAATGTCCAAAGCAGAAGGGTGGGTTTTTATCCTTGTGTGTCTTTCATCAGGGAGGATTATGCCCATAAGGCCCAAGAGTGTCCCTTCTGGTCCTATAAGCCTGCAATAGGTGACAGCCATGTCTGGGCTGCAGGCAAGTCTAGGAAAGTGAGTCTTCAGTATTTTCCCTTCTTTTTCTTTTCTTTGTTCTCCCCCCCCCACCTGTAATCCCAGCAATTTGGGAGACCGAGGAGAGAGGATCACTGGAGCCCAGGAGTTTGAGACCAGTCTAGGCAACAGAGTGAGACCATCTCTACAAAACATCAAAAAAAATTAGCTGGGCATGGTGGTGTGCTAT
>CAUYQG010295705.1:0-46021 GCA_963574415.1 Tarsius wallacei
CTCCCCATCCCCAGATAGATACCCACCACCATTAATCCCATCCCCCTCACCCTCCCCTCCCCCCCCAGTTTCCCACCACAGTCAGTCATTTTCTTGTGCTAATACGTAAATGTTTCATTTCATCTTCTCAACACCTTGAAAGGCAAGAGCAACTGTTTTCTCTTTACAGATAGGAAAATTGAGGTTTGACTCTCCCAGAATGGATAATAAGGGCTCTGCTGAGCATATAGCCAACTTCCCATTAACAACACCCATCTCTGTAGTTAGGCAAAATTATTTTTGAGCCTGTTTTGTCTTGTGCTAACTATAAGAGCTTGGTTAGGTCAAGTCGCCTGATTCTCTGAGTCTTCATTTCCCATTTGGTCCCATTTGGAAATGAAGACTCAGAGAATCAGGCGACTTGACCTAACCAATAGGCAACAACAGCCTCCTGACCTGCATGGAGGATGGGCTGTGGTTCTTCCCGGAAGCCATACTAAGTACATTGTTTGTTGTTAAGATAGATGAGACTGCATATCAGAAGCACTTAGTTCGTAGTAAATGCTTAATAAATGTCAGTTTCCTCTCTATCACTCCAGTTCTCCAGGCTTCAAATCCCCACACCTCCCACGTGCCCCCAGCCCCAGTTGTCAACACCACTCCGTAATAACTGGAGAGAAGAGAGTTTGGTGGAGAAACACAAGTTTCAGGTCCTCCTCTAATTGTCTTGGGGAGGTTTCAGTCAGGCTGTGCCTTGATAATGTATGAGCTGGCAGTGAAAAGTCTAACTCCTGTGTTTTACTTTTACTTGCAACGTTCCCCATCAGGCCAGCTTCCCGATGGCAATCAGCACTCTGTCAGAGCTGGCACGGGCTGCAGGGGAAGTGCTGCTCTCTCAGCCGCTTTGGCAAAGCTTCACTGAGCACTGGGTCCTGAACAGAAAACCAAACCTCCTGATAACACAGTGTTGTCACTTCCAGGCATTGGTAGCAGAAAGTGGGAGAGGGGTGGAAAGGGCTGAACAGATACAGGGGTGCAGAGCCCAGGGCAGAGTGGCAGCTTGAGGTTGTACACTCACTGATATCAGAGCTTGTCGTAGACTCTGGTAGGAGCTCATGCTGTCAACTATTAGAAGGCAAGTACCTTCATCTCTGGGCTCAGATGCCCACCTAGAAAACAAGGAGGATGTATTCAAGGATTGTGAAGGTCTCCTTCCTGTGCAGTATCAGGGGCTCAGGATCAGCAATCAAAAACCTTGGATTTTAATTCACTGTAGATGTAGAGTACTCCACTCTCCCAGTTTGGTTCTCCTCTTCTTTGTGGCAGCTCTCTTGATCTCCCTAGGCATCTCCGCTGGAAATGGAAGGGGTTGGAATTCCACATGAGGGATCCTCTGTTTCTTCAAGTTGGCTAAAACAGGCAGCCTGTGCACTAGTGTAGCTGTCAGACTCCTCCCTCTGCTAATCCTACCTCCCTGCGTCCTCCAGGCAACAACAGCCTCCTGACCTGCATGGAGGATGGGCTGTGGTCCTTCCCGGAAGCCTTGTGTGAGCTCATGTGCCTCGCTCCGCCCCCTGTGCCCAACGCAGACCTCCAGACCTCCAGGTGCCGAGAGAACAAGCACAAGGTGGGCTCTTTCTGCAAGTACAAGTGCAAACCTGGATACCACGTGCCTGGATCCTCTCGGAAGTCCAAGAAGTAAGTGGAACTGGAAGTGCAAACTCAGAGCCTCTGGGGATGAGAAGAGACAGGGTCCACTGCCTGATTGAAAGAGAACACTCATTTATTTGCTGGAGGCCATGCCTGCCATTGTTCATCCCATTCTGTTCTGTGTGAAGCTAGAAGGACATAGTTAATAACATTAGGTTTGAGTCAAACAGAACTAACTTTAAATTTCAGCTTGATCTCAGGTGACTTTACCTTTCTGGGCTTCCATTTTTTAGCAATAAGGAGGGACCACAGAAGAGTATTAAGACAAATAAATGAGGGTGTGTATATAACATGTTTGTGAAGTGCCCTACCCATAGTAGTTGTTCAATAAATGTTGGGTATGAATAGCATCATGGTGCCAGCACTCATCAGAACACTCTGGAAGGAAGTGAGAGGACCAGGGGCTGGAGGGGCATGAGTTTTATCTCTATCTACATGGAACTGAAAGTCTGACATTTCTGCCTACTCTTGTTGAAGGGGTTCTGTGAATGAATGTTCCTTAATCCTTATGCTTGCCCTCCTCCCGCCCAATAGGACAGGTAGGGAATCAAGAATAAGAAATGGAAATGTGGGGCCAGCTGGTGATGTTTGGGGAGGGCATGGGTGTAGCCACTTGGTCCTTGAGATGACTCTTTTAAAAATCTCTTCCCTGAAGACGGGCCTTCAAGACTCAATGTACCCAGGATGGTAGCTGGCAGGAGGGAGCTTGTGTTCCTGTGACCTGTGACCCACCTCCACCAAAATTCCACGGACTTTACCAGTGCACAAATGGCTTCCAGTTCAACAGTGAGTGTAGGATCAAGTGTGAAGACAGCGACACTCCCCAGGTAAACCTCCTAGAACTTGAGATTAATTCTGTGGTCCCTTTCTTCTCTGCTTACCAAAGACCAGCCGGTACTTTAAGAACCACTTTCTCCAGAAGAATGTCTACATAGGCCCAAATTGTATTGTGGCAATTTTTCCAATGCAGAAGTTAAGAAACTGAGCTCTAATTATCTTCCTTCGTATTCTCTCTGAGCCTCATTTTCCTCCCTATGACATCATATTTTACTTGTTCATATATTCTTAGCTTTGACAATTTTTTTTTAGCATTTAAGCCCTTACAAAGGGATTCATATATGGAATCCCAGTGTATGAAGTTGATCAAAGTTAAGTTACTCTGATAGGAGTAACCATTACCACCTCTGTGGGTCCTTGAAGTATTTAAAATCACAAGACTGGCACTATCTTTAGACATCAATTGGCTCCTGAAGCATGAAAAGAAAGGGGACCATATTTAGATTAGAAGTTCAGCTTTGAGAAGAAAGGGAAGGCAGAAGGAGTTGGCCAGGTTTGAATTTTATCTCAATCACATGTAACTGAGAGGAAGTTCGACACTTCTGCCTACCTCCGCTGAAGGAGTTCTGTGAATGAATTTTCTTTCATGCCTACACATGCCCCCTGCCACCCAAAAGAACAGACCAGGAATCAAGAATAGGAAAGGGAGATGAAAGGCCAGTGGCTCTATAGAGACCTTAAGTCCACAAGAAGCCCCACCTCAATAGAACAAGCCATTCCAAGTGGATCACCCAAGTCCCATGTTTCACAGGTGTGCACAGATCCTCAGCACACCTGGCATTCAGTCAGTGGGCCTCAGTGCAGTTTTTGTCTTCAATCTGTCTTCATTTCATCTTTTTTATTTAGCATTAGCCTCCAAATGCCAGGCACTGCCAAACATTCCCAACTCCTCTTGCTCCCTCTCTTCACATCTGAGCAATTACTAAGTCCTACCCATTCTCCCTCCAAAACATCTCCCAAAGCTGCTCTCTTTTGTCCTCAATGCCACCAACCCTAACTCAGGCCAACATCATCTCTTTCATGGGTTACCACAGCTCCTCGATCATGTCCTGCCTTCACTCTTTCCAGCATAGTTTCCAAATTTCAGCCAGTGAATTTGAGCGATTATGACAATTCCTCCAATGAAAGTCCTTCATGAGCCACAGACCCTCACATCCCTTAAAATCCAAACTCCTGAGGGTAGCCTCCAAGACCCTGCCCCCATCACCCATGAGACTGACCCCCCCTTGACTCTACATTCTCTACCTTAAAGAATTCTCCTTCTCACCTTTGTCAGCTGCTTGACACCTCATCTTCCTTCACAATCTAGCCCAGGCACAACTCCTTCAGGAAGCCTTTCCCAACCCCTTTCCACTGGTGGGTTCATTGACCTTTGGGGGGTTCCCCGGTCACAGCTTGACCACACTGCATTGTCATTGTCTGCTTTCATGTCACATCCTCACATTAGGCTGTGAAACCAATTCCTTACTGCATCTTTAATCTTCCCTGTGCCTTCAGCACTTAGGACAGTACCAGACACCCAGTAGGTACTCAGGAAATGACAGTTAAACCAGGGACCTGGGGAAAGGCCACAGTGAACGTCAAAGCCAATGTCTTCCTTTCACAGATGAAACAACCACAAAGACTCAGAGAGGTTACTCAGCCACCCAAGGTGACACAGCTGTCATTGACTGAGTCAGAATCAGAATCCAGGTTCCCCCTTCCCCCAAAGCATGGATAGGCAGAGTCCAAGAGGCACTCTCTGAGAATCCTTGATATTGTACACTCCTGGGTGTCTCCGTGTATTCACCAAGTCATTCCCATCCTTGACTGCTGGGGAAGCAGAAGCCAGTGTCAGAACAAGCAAAGGCCAGAGATTACCACGGCCGCTTGCAGGCTGATCAACTTCCTTCTCACTGCCTTACATAAAACTGTTGCTAACAGTTACCCAAACTGCTGAGCCAAATAATATTCTGGCTGTGGTCATGTTATCAAACTGAAACCCAGTCTGCCTGAGGCCTGCCAAGTAACTTTCATGGCCAGTTTGTATTTAAAGGAGAGGAAAATGTAAATTTATCAGACGACTCAAGCAGCTCTGTTTGGCAACTGGCGGAGAGGCTAGACGCAAAGGAGCAGGGTATTGCTTGTCTGCTCAAAGAACGAGGGAGCGCGTGCCAAATGGGCTCCTAATATAATTGACGTTTCTACTTTGTACTGAAAATGAGTTTCCTCTACCCTCAGACCAGGGGCCTGAGAGCCAAATCTAGTATTCACCTCAGATCCCCTCTTGCTGCCTGTAAATACAGCAGAAACGTACAGCCTGGTGCATTTTGAATCAAACAGCTTGTATGGAGCAGGAATTCTTTGCTTTCCAAACAAGTTTCAGCTTCTAGCAGGAAAAGACAGGGGCTACTTCAGGGGAGATTCACACACCCTCTCCCACTGCCACTATAAGCAAATAAAAAGACTGCTTTATTCATTCCTTGTCTGGTATGAGGCTGGATCTAGAGTCTGAGTTCAAATCCCAGCTTCACTACTTAGAATACTTAACTGTTTAAACTTCAATTTCCTTGTGTGTAAGATGGATGGAAAGAATACTACCTACGTTATGGTTTATTTGTGAGGATTAACTGAGTTAATAAGAGTATGGCATGTCTAGGGGTGCCCCCTAGAGTTGTACGGTGTACAAACCTGTGCTGACATATGTGACACCCTCAGGAAGACACAAGCTAGCTTAAGGTCATTCCAGTGGAGAGAGCCTCTTAAGCTCCATGTGGGTGTCTAAAGAACCCAGAATCAAAGACAAAAGATTGAAATTTAGCCTTCTGCTCTAAAAACTCAGAGAAAGGAGTGCCTATTCTGCTTGAGGTCGGAGTGTGGAGTAGTGAGACCAGTACAAGCTGTAGTGAAGCGTGGTCTCTTGTGCAAACAAATAGTCCTCTAGTTCCTCCAAACCAGCAGTGCCCAGTAGGACTTTCTGCTATGATAAAAAAAAAATGTTTCATCTCTGTGCTGTGCAATGTCATGACCAGTAGCCACATGTGACTGAGAAGCACTTGAGACATGGTTACAGTGACTGAGCAACTAACATTAAATTTTATTTAATTTTAAATAATTCAAAGTTAAACACAAATAGCCACACTTGAAATGGCTATCACATCAGACAGTTCAGCTCTAGCATTTATAGTATTCTTGTCTCTTTAAATTAAGACAGATGACATCAATAATAACAGCAGCTTTTTTTTTTTTGAGTGTCTGATGGGTTTCATGCCAGTAATACAGACTTTCTCTCTTTTAACAATTCACAACAACAAGCACTTGAAAAAAAAAAATCCCCATTTTACAGATGCAGAAAGAAGGCTTGAGGAGGCTAACTTGTTGCTCATGGCTACAAATTAGTAGGTAGCATTCTGTCTGACCACATGCCCTGCTCTCTCCACTGCTCTCAAACATTTGCAGGACAGGCTAGTGGCAAAGGGCAGGGATCCCATCCCCACGCGGCTGGGGAAAAGCTCGAATTGCCTCAGGATTTAATCCAGCTCAGATGCTCCTGAGCTGGTTGAGGTGATAACTCAGGCCTAGCTCCCTGGGAGAAGCACTGTGGGAATTTTAGGTGATTAGGGGAGCAGCCAGCTTTGGGATAGGGACAGGGTCTTTGGAAGATTCATGCAGCGAGGGATGACAAAGGCTAAAAGTGATATGTAGGCTAGGCACGGGAGCTCGCACCTGTGATACTAGCACTTTGGGAGGCTGAGATGGGAGGATCACTTGAGTCCAGTAGTTTGAGACCAGCATGGGCATCTCACTGTGTTGCCCAGGCTGAGTGCAGTAGCTTAATCACAACGATCTGGGCTCATGACAACCTTGACTCCCTGGACTCAGGCTATTTTTCCACCTCAGCATCCCGAGTAGCTAGAATTACAGGTGTGCACCACCATGCCTGGCTATTTTATTTTATTTTACTTTATTTTTATTTTAGAGATGAGGTTTTGCTATGTTGCCCAGGCTGGCCTTGAACTCTTGGACTCAAGCAATCCACCTGCCTCAGCCTCCCAAATTTCTGGGATTACAGGTGTGAACCACTGCACCCAGCCAAAATTTTTTTTAAAAAATTTAGCGAAGAGTAGTGACATGTGCTGTAGTCCCAGCTACTTGGGAGGATGAGGCAGGTACATTACTTGAGCCCAGGAATTAGAGGCTGCAGTGAGCCAGGATGCTACCACTGCATTCTAACCTTGGTGAAAGAGAAAGACCCTGTCTCTAAAAAAAAAAAAAAAAGTGTGTCATGGATTAGCATTACACTTAATGGTACATCTCAGTGACTGAACAGGAGCAGAAGAGTGGGCACAGAATTCACAATACATCCAGCCCCTTGCATGAGCACAGAGACTATAAAAGCCTTTCTGCCACATGTGGCCCTGCCTCTGTGGGCTCTGCTGTGGACAAAGCACAGCTCTTATGTGTGCAGTGCCTTGGCAAGCAGGAGCTTCTCGTTTCAGAGTTATGAAATGTTTGCCCAAGCACCCAGGGTGTCCTAAAGGAAGTCAGAGAAATCAGACCCATAGGACACTAGAGCTAGGCAGGATCTCAGAGACCCCTGCTGCAACCCACTTATTTTATAGATGGGACCCTGAAGCCCAGAGGAGGAGGGACTTAACCTGAGTCACACAAGCTACTGGCAGAGCCAGATCTTAAACCAAGTCACTGCACAAGTAATGCTTTCTGCCCATTATCACTCCTGGGGCCATATGTGACCCCTGTCCTTTACTTAGAGGAAGCAAAATGCATGAGAAGGCATTGACTGGGGACAGAGAGAAATGAGTCACAGCAACTGCCATTTAATGAGCACTTACTACATGCCTGTCACTGGACTGAGTGCTTTACACTGATCACCTCATTTAAGCCCCATGGTGTCTGGCATTGCTGACCCATTTTAGAGATGAGGATGTGGGAGTTCAGGCCTATGTTATACAACTTGGTGGTGGAGGAGACTTCTGTTTTGAGGCCAGGCTGCCTCCAAAGCCTAACCCTCTATCTCCTGCACTCACTGCCTGGTTCTGTCTTGCTGTGATGCTGCCACATTTCTCCCTGCCGCTATTTGGTTTATTTTCATTTCTACTTGGGATGGAAATTCTATTTCTTCCTCTCCTGTCTTTCCCCCTCCCATCCTTCCCCTCTATCATGGTGAATACAGAGAGGCTGAGGGTCAAGAGACATGGGTAGTTCTGGCATTGGCAACCTCTGTGACTCAGGCACATCACCTTCCCTTTCTGGCTGCTGCTGTTTCTAAAATGCACTGTTGGTTGGGTTGATTCTGAAGTTCTCTTAGAGACAGCACTACAGAGATGTTAAGAGCCTTACCAAACACTTCGAGAGCCCAGGGTGTGTGTGTGTGTGTGTGTTACACTTTAAATGTGTCACATAATCTACCTCCCTTGATCTTCATGATGACTGTCTCAGGAAGTGGACTCCATGTCCATTTAGCAGTCAAGAAAACTGAAGCATGAAGAAGTTAAGGAAAGCTAAGGAAATTCTCCAAATGCGCACAGCTAGGAAGTTACATTTGAACCTAGGCAGTTTGACTTAAGCCCATGCTCTTAACCATGACACTGGCATCATTCAGAACCTCATCTTTTCACTTCCTAACAGAGACTCAGTTTCCAAGTCTATTAAAAGGACATATTTTCTACTCTACTACATTGTGGGTGTTTTATTTGTTTGTTTGTTTACTTTTTTCTCTAAGAGACAAGTCTTGCTCTGGTGTCCTAACTGGAGTGCAGTAGTATGATCATAGCTCACTGCAGCCTCCAACTCCTGGACTTTAGGCAGTCCTTCCATATCAGCCTCCGCATGGCTGGGACTAAAGGCACATACTTCTGTGCCCAACTTTACATTACTAAAATAATTTTTGAAATACTGGGCATATAAGAGTTATTTGATAATATAAGTATTACATGTCTTCAGCTCTCTGTGGGTCTGTATAGCTAAAGGCATAGGGAAGTTGGAATGAGTACAATATGCTTTTGTACAGACAGATGCTCAGGCACAGAAAGTCAAACTGTTGAGAGATTTCACCTTAACATGCATAATTGTGCCTTTGGAGTCACATATTCCCTGCCAGTTCCCTGACAATATTTGGAGAAAGCCTCTGATATTCCCAGATCCTCAAAAATGTCAGATCTTCTCTGGTCAAACCAGACTTAGTCAGCAAGGATCTACTCTTAGGGTCTATACCAGATGATAGGCAAGTGCTGAGTGTGCCAAGATCTAGTCTTTTTTTTTTTTTTTTTGAGCTGGAGTCCCACTCTGTCACTCAGACTGGAGTGCAGTAGCCGCTCCAGGCCATTGCAGCCTCAACCTGCTGGGCTCCGGCAATCCTTTCGCCTCAGCCTTCCAAGTAGCTGGAACTACAGGCATGCGCTACCACACCCGGCTAATTTTTTATTTATTGTAGAGATGAGGTCTCGCCAAGTTGCCCAGGCATGTCTCGAACCCGAGGGCTCAGGCAATCCACTCACCTCAGCCTCCCAAAGCATTGGGATTACAGGCTGAGCCACCGAGCCCGGCTAAAATCTAGTCTTAAAGAAGGATTTGAAAATCCAGGGAGGCTTCAAAAAGTCTGCTGTGCAGAGGGCACAGCAAGGACCAAGGTGTTAAGGTGGGGAAGCAGGAGAAGTTTGCAGGAGAGACAAGGTGAGTCACTTGACTAGAAGGAAGCATATGCACACGGCAAGAGATGGAGCTCAATATGTCAACTGGATTCCATGATGGAAGCCTGGAAGTGTCAGCCTACTAGTATGGCCTGTTCTGAAGGCTAAAGTGTCTTAGCAGAAGGGTGACACATTTTTTAAAACAGATATAGCACCAGATGTACTAGGCAGGAGAGAGAGAAACCAGAGGCAGCAAGACCAATGCTTTGTGTTCCCACCTCTCATCCATGGTGGGGCCTCCCCAGTTTGAAACTCCCTGAGCAGATTCCAGCTAGTTCTAATACATTCTCTGCTGCAGCCAGCTCTGGCCCACAGAGTGCTGAGGTCTGCAGCCCTTCAGGGGCTGGAGTCCAAATGCATCATAGACCCAGGCCAAGGATCCAGGAAATTGGGGTCAATTTCCTACTCCCTAGAGGACCCTGCAGAATCATGGGGCCTAGAGCCTGGGGCTCTGAGAGGGAGAGTCTGGGTTCTCTGAAACCACATGAAGCTGTGTAAGTTTGTCATGAGCCCACACAGAACCTCTGGGAGTAGACTCTGCAAGTCGCCCTGCAGCTGTGTGCTTAGGATAGGCCACCCTTCTTCCAAGGCCAGAGACGCTCCCACTGCACTTGCACCCTCCTCCTGCTGGCCCTGGAGAGGGTCTCCCTTTCTCTTCTGAATCCTGTCTCTTTGCAGCTGTTTTCCCAGACGGGGGAGCTTCTGCCTATTTCAACCCTTTAAAAGAGCTTATTCATTTCCTCATACATGCATCCATCATTTATTCCCCCATTCATTTGTTTTTTTCATTAACTCAATCATGTATTTATTTCCTCATTCATGCATTCTTTTATTTTTTTGTTTCTTTTTAATTTTTTACTTTGAAGATGTGGGATACAATTCAGGGTTAGATATACAAATGTTCATTATATAGGTACCCTCATTGATGAGGTGTGCCCCCCACTCTTCCTGGCAGTTTCCCACTACTGACAATTCCTCCCCCCGTCCCAGCAGTTTCCAACTTCTGCCAATCCCTTTCTTATAATTCTTCAAGGTCCGCTTATGAGTGAGAACATGTGGTACTCAGTTCTTTGTTTCTGTGATAGACCATTCAGTATTATAGACTCTAAATCATCCAAGTTGCTGTGAAGTTCAAAACGTTGTCCTTCTTTATGGCTGCATAATATTCTATTGTGTATATGTACCACATTTTTTTATTCAATCCTCTTTCAATGGGCCGCATGGTTGGTTCCATGTTTTTGCTATTGTAAATAGTGCTGCAATAAACATGTGTGTGCTGGTATCTTTTTCATAGAGTGGTTGAGTTCCTCTAGGTATATTCCCAGCAGGGGGATTGTGGAGATCACATGGAAAGTTGACTTTTCGATCTTTTAGGAGTCGCTAAACTGTTTTCCACAGAGGTTGTACTAGCTTACACTCCCACCAACAGTGAAGAATTATTCCCTTTTCCCCGCATCCTCTCCAGCATCAGTTGCTTTTTGAGTTATTGATGATGGCCATTCTGGCTGGAATTAAGTGGTATCAGTGTGGTTTTAATTTGCATTTCTTTGATGACTAGTGAGGCTGAGCATTTTTTCATGTATCTGTTGGCTGCTCATATGTCTTCTTTTGAGAAGTGTCTATTCATATATTTTGCCCACTTTGTAAATTGGGGCCATTTGTTTTTTTCTTCTTGACATATTTGAGTTCCTTGTAGATCTTAGATGTTAGACCTTTGTCAGATATATAGTTGGCAAATATTTTTTCTCAGATTGTGAGCTGTCTCCCTGCTCTCTTGATGGCTTCTTTGGCTTTGCAGAAGCTTGTCAGTTAAATTCATTCCATCACTCTCCATCTATTTAACCCATCTTTTGCTAAACAAATAGTTATTGAATTAATCAAAAGATTGATTAAGTAATGAATGAGTGGACTGAGTGGCCAGGACCTGTTAGACATAGTAGTAGGTCCTGAAGACACAGGGATGAACAGGGCACTGACCTGGGCCTTGAGGAGCTCAAGCTCTAGTCCTGGAACAGGTGGTCAACAAAGAGGTAATGCCGTGTTAGAGACATTCAGGTAGTGCCCTGTGCAGAATTGTGGTGACATTAGGACAGGACGGATTGTGCCAGGTAGACAAGGCAGGGGAGGGGGAATGAGTCAGGAAACCTTGCAGATGGAAGGAGCAGCGAACACAAAAACACAGCATATGGTGCCTTCGAGAATGCAGGTCATTGAAACCCAAGTTCAAGGTTGGTGGTGGCACTCTGTAAAGCAAGGGACTGAGAATTGGGCAAAGTGAAGGCTGAGAGGGGACTAGAAGCCAGGCCCAGGAGTTTCGATGGAAGCAGAAAGTCACGAGGGGCTCACGCACAGGTTTTTGCACTGATGGAGCACAGTCAGCTCCTCTGGCATATTGAGATTTTAACTTACTCAACACCTAAAACAGGAAGAGCATTTACAGGCCATTCTCAGATCTGCCTGAAGAAACCATCTAGGTTCCCTGTTTCTCTTAGGTAGTGTCCAAACTCCTTAAGCTGGCATCCAAGATCCACATCTTATTTGCTTCACCAGCTTGTCTTCCCCTACTTCCTTCCTTGAAGTCACAGAACCAGAACCACCCCAGGCTGCCGAGTGCTCACTCTATTTTTCACGCATTTGTGGTGTATGCCCTTCCATCTCCTCAGAGTCTTTTTGTTCATTTTTCTGCCTGAGATTCCACACAGCCTTGAAAACCCTTTTTCATATATCACCTCCTCTAGGGGACCTTCTTTGGTTTCCCCTTCATAACAAGTTACTCTTCCCCCTGTACTCACAGCATTGGGGTGATTCTTGCTCTGTGTCACTGAGCACAGTCACACTGACATGGCTTGTAGCCCACATGGCTGCCTTTCCCACTAGCTGACAAGGGGCAGTCACTCATCTCTTTACTTGTGTACCACCACAGAGCTGGGCACTGAGTGGGCACTAAGAAATCTTCCTTAAATTCAGTGGCAGTTTTGAAATATCTATATAGGAGGCTTCTCATTGAAATACAGGAGGCTGAAAGGAGGCTTGGAGAAGGGATTATGTCTCCTAGCTGTATTTGCCTAACGTTTTGTGGAAGATTGAGAAACCGTCCATTTCCTGTTTTAAAGCACTGGGAGGAAAGCACAGATAGAAGTATCCCCACACCACACTCTTGGTGCCATTATTGCTAGAACGGAATGGAGAGGAGAAATGAGGAGGAAAGGAAGCAAATGCCTGGGAGGAAAAACCTTCTCAGCTGTATCTAGCTTACCTAGTTAACATATGCCAGAACCCTGACATAGGATGCTTTCTCAATATTTAAGAGGAATAAGCTTTGATGTGTATCTCCTCATGAACCCATACTCTTACCCACTGTGCCAGGGAGGAAACTCATGGAATGCTATTCTACCTTCTCCACTTAATAAAAAATAAAACAAACCAAAAAACCTACACAAATCAAAACCATAATTGCTTTGATTGAAACTTCTGAAAGACCACTAAGTTACAACCTGGGAGTTAGGCTCTCTGAAAGGCCTTTAGAAAGTTTCTTCCTGTTCTGAGTCCTCAGTTTCCCTGTCTATAAAATGGAGATCCTAACCATACCTCTCTTTCAGAGTGACTGAGTTTCAACCATAATTAAGAAATTGTTTTGGAACACTTCAGAGCTCTGGGGAGAGAAGTTATTTCCTCTTTTATTTCAAGAGGCTTAACCTGTTGGGGGCTGAGGTCTCTCTTGGTCCTGACTGTGTTTTTTTACTGTTCAGGGACGTGGAAGCAACATCATCCACTGCCGGAAAGATGGTACCTGGAGTGGCTCCTTCCATGTCTGCCAGGAGATGCAAGGCCAGTGCTCGGCCCCGAACCAACTCAACAGCAATCTCAAACTGCAGTGTCCCGACGGCTATGCCATAGGTATACAATGGGCCTGCAGCAGGGCCGTTGGGAAGGGCAAGTCTTTCCAGGTGCTCAGGGCTGATGCCTGGGTGGGTCATTAAGCATGGGTCTACCATGTGAGAACCTGCACAGGCACTAGGGAAACAGAGGCTCATGGGACTAAACCATGTCCTCCTAGAAAGAGAGTCAGGGACAGGGATATGGCAAAGCAATAGAGTGTGGACCATCACATAAGAGTATAGAAAAGCTATCGTATGCCTGGGGACACAGAGGACTCCCAGAGGAAGGGAAGCCCACATGGGATTTGAAAGAGTTTGTCGAGCAAGAAATGGTGTTCCAGACTGAAAGAGCTGTGTGACCAAAGAGCAGGGAATATCAAAGCACACATCACATTTAGGGAAGCAATAGCCATCCAGTGTGGCTGCTTTTGTTGTTACTCTTCAAATGTGCATCATACTAAACATTCATGAGTACCCACTATGGGTCAGGCCCTGCAGCAGGTACTTGAAAGGCAATATATCTTCCCCTCGCAATAACCTTTGACAGATGAGGAAATCGAAACCTGAAGGGGTGATGGAACATGCCCCCAAATCCTGAGGCCTGCCCTGCTCCAAAGCACGGCTTCTTTCTTTCTGTGACATATCAGCTACATCCAAAATGAGGATATATAGCATTTTCAAAATATTCTTTGTGCAGTGATAGGCCAGCTCTGTACACAGTGAGAAGAGACAAGCCAGGATCTGATGCAGGGATTTGCCTGCTTGAAACCAGGCACCCAGACAGATGCATTAATCACAAGCTCCACAGCTTTCTGGGGGACTCAGAGTGCATGGAGTCTGACCTCATTTAAGGGCAGTGAGGCTGACCTCTCGGGCTGATTCCCTAATTGACCATGATGAAAAGCCCAGGGAATTGAATGTCCTTTCTCATGGCCAATGTGATTTATGGGGCAATTGCCAGAGATGTCTGGCGTGGAAGGTTATCTGAGTGTGCACAGAGCCAACGTGTTCTTACTAAGCAAACTGAGAGTTATCACTGCATGTCCAGAAGCAAGGCCTGTGGTTGGAGAGGCAAGGTTCATGGGGACCCACCACCTCCTTTGGAAGACGAAAACATGTAGCCTCAAGCAGCAGAAGCTCTTCATCTTAACTTACAGTAACTTAGTCTGGGCCACTGGCTCCTGTGTGGGTCAGAAAACACCAAAGCACATGGTGGCCCTTGCTGACGGTTCAGAAGGTACTTTAAGACCTTAAAGAGTCACCAGTCTATGGGACCCTGACCAGGAGGGTTGCAGAAAGTTGGGATCTTGCAGGGCCTGCCAGTGTAGGCACTCTAGAAGGTTAGGCAACAGGTGCTGCCACAGTGAGCAACTTGAGCTGCTCTTTCCCAAGGCCAAGACTTTTCCCATGATTCCTTCAGGGTATAGGCAGCTCTGGACGAGTATGTCTGTGATGGGATCCTGACTCCCAACTCAATCAGAATATGCAAGTGACTATTCAGTCACACCCTCGACTGGTATTGAGTAGCCCCCTGAGAAAAAGTCGAATTAAGTGACCTTTATATTTAAAAAAAGCTATGGAAATAGATTTGCTGCATGTCTACTTACTGACACATTCAAATTTATTCGCACATGCATAAATAAATACATATCATGAGCTAAAATGCTTCATAACTAAACTTAGCCCCAAACATACACGTCATATAGTCAGCTCATGCCTAGCACCTACACAGCAGCCAAATACCGTGCAAAAGCATCACCCACACAAACACATACACACACATAAGCCTACACACAGGACACACACACACGCAATACACAAATACACATACTTTATGGGCACAAGCCCCTATTGTGCCTTGAAGTATATCAAACACACAGAGAGATGCACAAATGGCAAACAGATCTCACACATGCATTTAACACAAATACATCACAGGACACTGTGTTCGTATATTGCATTCACATATCACAACCACATGTAAATGAGCACCATGCCTGGCTCTCTGCTCTTTCTCAGAACCGTGAAGAGAGGAGGGAAGGGGTGGGAGGGTGGTATTTCTTTGCCCACTGAGCTTTGTCACAGTCAAAGCAAAAACGTAAAGAAACCTGTATGATATTGGTACCTGACTCACTGTTCTGTCCCCCGTACCCCAGGTCCCCATGGCGGCCACCTAGATGCCAAGATTATGAACATAATAATTTAGGGTGGGTGATGGGTGGGTGGGGGCACACTGGAGGAAAGCAGAAAGAGAAAGAGCCACATGAGGTGACAGGGAGAAGGAAGGGAGGAGTGCAACTTTCCCTCCCCCACTCCTCTGCCTTCTCTCATCTTCCCCTCACCTCCAAGCCACCCTCACATTCACCTCCCAGGCTGAGCCCCTTCCTGGGAGAGCCCACTTTGCTGTGGAGAGGAATTTGAACAGAGGCCTTGTAACAAATGGGTGAGGTATGTGTCAGCTTTAGGCGGCTGCAGGGCACATTCTGGAGTCACCCAGACTGGCTCCCGCTTACCACCTCCCCAAGCAGCCTGGGGAGGCTTCTGTGGCAGTTATGAGCCCTCGGAAAGTTGCTGCTGCTGCCACCAGGGCTGCCACCATCCCAGCGCCTCCCGGGAAGAAGAGGCGGGGGGCCTGCTGAGATCACCACTCTGTAATGATGCCAATTACGGCTCATATATCACAACACAGCAGCCTGGGCCTGAAGCCCCAGAGCTGAAGCATGGGGGAGGGGAGCTGAGACCAGGAAGACACAGAGAAAGAGAAATGAAGACTACTGCATAGGACAGCAAGTACCTCCTGTTTTGACCACGTTTTTGTTTTTGGCTTTTTTTCCCTTTTTTTCCCCCTTCCTCTTGGGATAAGATAGCCTTTGTCTATTTCTCAGAGGCTGCATCTTCTTCCTTTTTTTTCTTTTAAAGAATTTTATCATCAGAACCTTGTCTCATCCTTGCTCCTTAAAACTCCTTTAGACCTGGTCTCATGACAAAAAATGCACCAGTAAGTGGTTTCTCTGGCCTTTTATTCTCATCAGTTATCATTTCTGTCATTTTGCATTTTCCCCATTTCTTATCTCATCTTTGGCCCCTTGTCCATCTCTGCCCCATCTACTGCTGCCTCTCTCTCTCTTCTCTATGTAGTGCTGCACCATAAGGATTGCAGGGCTACTCACCTGCTTTGTACACTGAGCTCTGCATCCTTTGGCTCTCTCACCTGTGAAATGGGTGTGATTTGCAGAGAAATTAGGTGACGTAGGAAACAACACCCAGGGCCAGAAATCTACTCCCCTTTGGGCTCAGTGTCTAAAGTGAAAAGGTTCCAAACAACATCCTCCACCAGTCACTTCATCCTTGCCCCCTTGTGAGCCTGTTAGATTGAAGAGGATGATAAGAGGACCACAGAAAGGGCACTGCACAGATTATATACATAAACATGTAAATATGCCTGTGTGAATATTGCATATTTATGTATATGTGCATATTTGTATGTGCATATATATACACATATTATATATTATATATCATATTATATTAACTATTTGGAAGAGGGCCTTTAAAATGGCTAATAGAATAGGATATTTAAAGAAAAGAGTTAACTCACTCCTAGTGAACCATTTAGGGTCAGGCAGGTGGCTCTGGCTCTAAGAGAAATGACCTCCTTGGGGCCTAGTCAGATTCTGACAAGTTATTTCTTTGCCCATATGAATGAGTTCCTCTGTGGAATACTGAGGACATCCCATAGGATAGGCGTGATTTTTCAGGAGACCTCGAAATATGTGAGGCTGGGATGGAGAATGAGCCAAATTATAGTCAATTTGCCAATGTGTAGCCTGAAAGTCAAATGTTTTCACCACAAGTTCCTGCATGAAGGAACTATGTACTAGGCCTGTCCCTGTTAGTCATCCCCCCTTCATTGACTTGTTACCTGACTTATTTTAATTCCTTTATCCATTTAATCCACCATTTATTCATTCACTTATCCATTTACCCACTCACTTCCTCCTTCATAAGATACCTAAATGCCTCTTCATAAATTACTCATTGTGCCTTTTATTCATCTACTCACTCATTTCCTCACCCACTGACACACTCATTCACTCACTGTCTCTTACACTCATTTCACAAACGCCTATCGAGTGCCCACCATCCACCATGCCCAGTGCCAGGCTCCAGGCACAGAATGGGGAGCATGGGCAATGCTGGCCCCATGGAGCTACAGAGGAGAGAGTTACTGACATAACAATCACCAAAACAAATGGGAAATGGTCATGTGATAAATGCTGTGACCGGTGCCCATAAGAGTTGGCCTGTCAGAAAACCACAGAGGTCTTCTCTTAGCAAGTGGCACATGGACTGGGGTCTGTAGGAATGTGCTATTTACAGAGGAGTGGGAAGGGTCTTGAAGGCACAGGGCAGGGGTGAAACCCTGGGGAATGAGAAGTGCAGGGACTCACAAGCTGGTGCTGCATTTGTGTGCTCATCACCCACTTGACTGATGCTAACTGAGTTCTCCTTGGGTGTCAGGCCCCAGGTTAGACTCAGAAATGAACTGACACATCCTTGCCTTCCTAGGGTAACACTCTGTGTGTGGAGAGAAGACACAAGAAGATAAGGCTGATACAGGAGTGCCCAATAGAGGCAGAAGTCAAATGCAGCAGGCATTCAGACAATGGAGTGCTCTGACTCAGCTGCAGAAATCAGGGCAGACTTCCTGGTGGAGTTGAATTGGGCCTTTAAGAAAGGATAGGATTTGGTCATGGGAAGGCAGATTGGTGGGGGTGTTTGGGGAGATGGGGTGAACAGGAGTAGATGAACAGTAACTGGGAAGTGTGGGAATCAGATGGAAAACTAAGTGTAGTTCAATTCAGTTGGACCAACCAAAACATGAAAGTAGTTAGTCGGAGAGGAGATTGACCAGATCATGGGAGGCGTTGAAGGCCTAGCAAATAGGGTTGGACTTTGTCCTGGGGAGCCTTGCAAAGGTTTCTGAGCAGAGGAGGAACATGATCAAATTAGGCTCAGGGCCAGCTGGATTGGAGAACGGTGAATGGAGTCAGGGAGAGCAAAGGCAGCCCTGCCTGGGGAGCTCACTTCTGTTCACTGCCCTGAGGTTGGGACACCGCCAACGGGGACCAGGGAGCCACAGTTCCCACTCTGGGGGAGGGTGACATGGGGCACATTGGGAGCCTAGGTGCTGAGCCACCACCTGGTACTGTGCTTACCCTTAGGGTCAGAGTGTGCCACCTCGTGCCTGGACCACAACAGCGAGTCCATCATCCTACCAATGAACGTGACCGTGCGCGACATACCCCACTGGCTGAATCCCACACGGGTGGAGGTGAGTGACCAGGGCCAACTACCTGCTACCTGTGGCTAAGGGGGAGGAAAACGGCATTGTTGAACATTTACAGCATCCCAAGCCCGAGTTCATTTCTCCAGTTCTTAAATGTTTAATACTTTCTCTCTGTGTGAAAGGCCTGCTATTTATTGTCCCACTGAATGCTGATGACAGCCTAGAAATAAAAGTACTAATGTCCCCTGTTCGTAGATGAGGAAACCAAGACACCAAGTACAGAGGTAGGGAGCACAGAGCCAGATCACAGACTCCTGTCTGTCTGACTTTAAAGTCCATGCTTATAAAGATGGTGCTGTTTGGTGTCTCAAGTGTCCTCCATGTACCTTCCACTTTCTATCACCTAGGACTCAGGTGTCTTTCTCCAAGCCTTATCTGTTTGGGGGAAAGCAGTCACTAGTGGATATAGAAAACTGGTGACACCTGTTGTTTGTGGAGCACCTGCCATGTTCAAGTGCCCAGCGCTTGGCTCCAACATGACATTGAAACTTCAGGATAGTTGTTTAAGGAAAGGGTTCCTGTCTGCACTCTCTGGTTGTGGATGCTGCGATCTCAGAAGTGACATGACAGGCCCAGAACGAGGCTTGAACCCAAATCTAAGTCCAAGCCCTGTGTGATTCCATAGTGCCAGGCCAACGTGCCCCTGCCCAGCTGAATGTGGAGTCCCCCATCTCGGGCCAGTGTCAGTTTGACTTTGAGGTTGACTGTTCACACTTTCCCTTGGAGCCCCTGAGCAACTGGGGCCCCCAGAGCTGATGTGGACTCAGCTCTTGTCCTCCAGGGAATCATGGCCCCCAGACCTCGTGTATTGCTCTGGGCACTAGCTCCTCATCCTTAAGAAAGCGAGAGAAGAAGGTGGGGGGAACACACGGCATTCAGCTGTATGTCTCACTGCCGGCCTGCCCGGGGTGCTGAGAGGCCTTGCAGCCCTGGGAGCTGCAGTCTGGCTGCCTGCTGCAGATCACACTCCGGATAGCTGGGCAGAACCCGATACTGGGTGTACTGTTTCTCAAATGGGCTGGGGGCACGGTCGCCAGGGCTTGCTCAGCACTCTGGGCGTTTGGACCTGGCCAGACACCCCTCCGCTCCTCCGTGTGCCCTGGCACGCTCCGCCCTTTCTTTCTCTTTCTCTTCTGCTTTCTCCTTTCCTGTCTCCATCTTTGTCTCTCCAACTTTATTTCCTTTCTCCTGCCTCTGTTTTTCACTCTCTGTTTCTCTCTCCTACCTCTTCTGATATCTCTTTCACCTTGTTCTGCCTTCCTCATTCCCACACTCTTTTCCTCTCCGTCATCATCCTCTCTGTCTCGCTCTCTGCTGCTGACTCTCCCCACATCCACAAGACAGCCCTGTCTTCCTAGCCTCAAGCTCCTTCATCTGTTTCCTCCACCTCAAGGTGCTCACCCAGATTCCCCACACGGATTCCCCCGAATGCTCCAGTGTACTCGTATATGCTCACACACTCAGGAACATGCACAGGGCCTGTATGTCAGAACCTCAAGGCAATTGATTGACACCATCAAGGACAAGCCCCTCATTGTACAGATAGGGAAACTGAGACTTACAGAGGGAGGTGGCTGGTCCAGAGTCATTCGGGTAGTACACCCAGATCGATACGCTGGTACTTGTAGTTGGTGGCTCCTCCCATACTGCCAGTTCTCCTCCCTTTGCCCACTCTAGCTCCCATGTACCCAAAAGCAGGTGAGTTAGACTCACACCCAGAGCAGACACAGGAGACCTCCCTCTCACCCCAACATCAGAGGTTTTCTTGGCCTGGACCAGCCTCCCGTTTGAGGCCTTTTCCTTACTCCACAGGCAAATTCCCACCCTTCCCTCTGTAAGCCCTGGGCACTAAAGAGTTCAGTTATAATTCACTGTAAAATAAATCCAGGGATTTGAAAGCCTGCAAGCTGCCCCCCACCCCCATCGCCCACCCGCTGCCTGCCTGTCCCAGCCCCCACCCAGTTCCCTGGTCTGCCTGCCTTTATTGATGCCGGCCTACCGAGAGAGAACCGTAACGAGGTTCAGACCTCCACTGGTCTCTGGAGGCCTCATTATCCAGGAGAAAAAAAATGTGGTAGAAAAAGGGAGGAGGGCGAAGGGCAAAGATTGATGATGTCCAGGAATAAGGCAGAAAAGCTGGTCTCTGCTGCACCCTTGCCCCTTGTGCGGCAGGAGCTACAGAAATAGAGCTGCTGGTGCAGGCATTTGGACCAGAGGAGGCCTGGGTAGCTCTTCCGCTGTCTGAGGGTCTGCCTGTGAGCACCAGTGCAATAGACAGCTGGGAGTGAGGCTCTGCTCCAGCCCCTGTCACTTTGGTCCCCAGGGGTAAGAGAGACATTTAAAGGATGCCTACCTTGATTAGGCACTGGGTCAGGCACTTCCTACTCTTTTTTTTGCAGACCCGCCCCCTACCACACACACATATGCCCGTGGGTTGGGTATTAGGTTCTTTCTGCTTCTGGTGGAGGAAATGGAATCTCAGAGACTGCCACTCACCTAAAAGGAACTGGAGAGAGACCCAAGTCAGGCTGGTGCTACCCCTACAGCCTCTGTGGAATGTAGAACAACAGTAACAATAAAAAAGGAAAGATATTTACTGATCACTTACCAGGGATGTGCTGACAAACATTTAACAAGTGGTTTCCCCCCAAAAATAGACTCTGATTTGTAGCATTTGCCAATTTCAGTGATAAAAATACTCCTGCTGTTGCAGATTTCAAGGTTCCAAGTGGCTGTCACTGAACACCAAGCTGGGATGTTTCAGGCACTATTGGTTCTCTCGAGCCTATGCAAGCCAGCTGCGGCCCACCACTGGAGCTCACCAGGGACGGACTCTATTTTAAGCACTTTACACATATTGACACATATGAAGAGAATCATGACTACTTAGATGGATAGAATATTATTGTTGACATCATACATCGTGATGAGTCCACCGGAGCTCTGTGAAGGCAGGACGGTGGTCATGTTACTTACCATGATACTTCTGTCGGCACCAGCACACAGTAGATGCTCACTAAATACTTGTGATTGCTGAGTCAGGTGACCAAGGCTCTAGCACAAACTCTGGCACACTCTTGCCATATGTCCTGGGGCAAATTCTTCCACTTCTATAGGCCACAGTTTCCTCATTTGTGAGATGAGCCCTAGACCTCATTCAGAAGTCACAAATTCAAACACCAACTGAACTAGGCAGGTGGATGAATGAACGAAGTAGGCCAAGCACGCCATTCTGTGTAGTAAACATTTAAGTATACTATTTATATTAGTTGTGCTAACATTTACTGTAAATATTTCAGAAAGACAGAAAAACTTCCAAAAAAATAACAAACATCCATATACATACTACCCAAGTCAAGAAATAAAACCTTACAGACACAGTTGATGGTCTTTTCTTTTTATTGAGATATAGCTCACATGCTAATCTTAAGCATAAGCCTTCACACATGTTTATGTTTGTGTACACTCATGAAACCACTACCCCACATCAGGATGTGGACCTTTCCAACTCCCCAGGGAGTACTCCCTGCCCATGCCATGCAATGCTTCCATTTCAAAAGTAACCAGTGTTTTGATCTCTATTGCTATAGATTGGTTTTGCTTATTTCTGAACTTCATAAAGGTGGAATCATAGTGTATACATCTCACGAGGCTCTCTCATAGGTATATTTTTAACTTCCATTAAAAAAATCACTATACCTCTTCTTTTTTCCACTAAATCTTCTCCTTTTCATTCCCCTTCCCTATGCGTGCACTTTTGAAAGAGATAAAGGCACAGAGAGCTTCTTCCTCTAATCTAATAAACAAGATAATACAAACTCAATGATAGATGGAAGCGCCCCCTTCAGGCTCGTTTCTGGAGAAAGACACAGGGAATGGTGGAGACTGTGGCAAAGTATGAAAAACACATAGTTTTTTTGGTTGCTCCAAAGGGAATGGACTCTAAGCAAGTGCAGCAGTGTGGAAATGTGGGCCTACTGTGACCAGATTGTTCTATGTTTTCCTTGAATTCAAGAAGTCTGGAGTTTTACATTTTTTAATTTTTCTTTTTTTAAAATGTTGGCAACTAATTTTGATTTTGTTAATTACTTATATTCCAAACCAAGCATTTCTGTGGTTTGTGTAACTTAAAAGCTGCTGACTTGCAACTTTGAATGTGATAGACTGTTCCAGCCTGGACATCTAGAATCCTGGGGTGGCAACCTGTCTCCCATCAGTTCCTAAGGAGTATTTCCAATCTGCCCCTACATTGCCCCTTACTTGGGGATGTTGGGAGAGTTTCAGAATAGAAAGTGTATTTCCCATTCTCAGAAGTTTAGAATTCCCCCCTTGAATTCTCAATAGCTTCTGGGAAAAGAATGGGAAGAGGGAAGAGAAAAAGAGAGGAAGAAAGAGATGAAGGAAAAATTAAGGAAATAAAAAGTAAATTATCATTTACTGACTATCTGTGATATATAGTCACTGTTTGCCAGGCAGCTTCATATATTTCTGCCCATTTTGTCCTCATCACACCCCAATGAGGTAAAGATTATCACCGTTTTACAGATGAAGAAGTTGAGGCTCAGAGAGGTGGACACTGCCTAATTCATATGACTAATGTGACTGAACTAGTTAGCTAATCCTGCTGCATTCCATTCTGCAAGGCATTTGTTGTCCATGGTTTTGTTTTTTTTAAATATGCAACATAGGCAGATAGAGAACGCAGAATTTATTTCTTGAAAAGAGGGTAGCACTGTGAAAAACCTTGCCAAGAGTCCAAAGGCCAGAGGTAAAATGGTTCTGAGTGACTATTAAGTCCAATCTGATGTATAGATGCAGATCCAAAATGCCCCGCAAGGAAGCCCATAGACAGAGATACAGACAGAATCTACTGATATTTTTTATCCACTAATGGACATACTCATATATTCACTCATTTGATTGCTCCTTTTTTCATTCACTCACTCAGTAAAAGTTGATTATGCACCTCCAGATGACATGTATTCTTCAAACACTAGGGATGCAGAGTAGGAAATGCCTAAGCTTTTAAAAATGCTTACCCAGCTGGGCTCGGTGGCTCAGCCTGTAATCCTGTACCTTTGGGCGGCTGAGGTGAGTGGATTGCCTGAGCCCGTGGGTTCGAGACCCGCCTGGGCAACTTGGCGAGACCTCATCTCTACAGTAAATTAAAAAAAAAAAAAATTAGTCAGGTGTGATAGCGCACACCTGTAGTTCCAGCTACTTGGAAGGCTGAGGCGGAAGGATCGCCAGAGCCCAGCAGGTCGAGGCTGCGGTGGCCGGGAGCGGCCACTGCACTCCAGCCTGGGCAACGGAGTGAGACTCCAACTCAAAAAATAAAAAATAAAAAATAAAATGCTTACCTAGAAAGAAGCTAGAAGCTCAGAGAGTGATAACGAAGTGCTAATAATAATAATAATAATAATAATAATAATAATAAATGATATGACTCATTCATAGCAAATCCTATAAAGCAGTGGAAAATTTCAAGGGAAAAAAAAGGGGCTCATCTTAGAAGACATGCAAGAGGGGTGTCAGATCTAGGCCTCAGGAAGAGGGGTCTCTCTTAGATGTCTTTGGCTCTGCATGGGGCCCATCTTCTCTGGCCTTCATCTTTTAGACACTCTGCCCTCTCAAACAATTGTCTCAAAGAGCCTCTCCACCTTCCTGAACCCTGGTCTTCCCATCGGTCAAAAGAGTAAGCTATTTTATACTTACAGCTTCAGGGGATAGTATACTTTGAAGGAAAGTGTAGTGTTCAAAGCACAGACCTTGAAATCAGACAAATGTGGGTTTAATTGCTGACTGTCACTACCTGTGTGTACGATTTGGGGCAGGTCATTTAACTTCTCTGTGCCCCAGTTTTCTCTTGTGTAAACCAGAGTCAAAAATAGTATCTATCTTATAGTTATGGCAAGAATTAGATGAGATAATGGCTCTGAGCCCAGAACATAGCACATACTACCCATTTAATAGAAGATTTTGTGCACATGAGGATGAGGATAATGGTGTTGGGCTTGATGGAGTTGATGGTGGTAGTGTTGATGTTTTGATGATTTGATGATGATGGTGGCAGTGGTGGTGGTGCTATGATGATAAAGATAAAGGCAAGGAAGAGGATGACAGTGGTGGTGGTGGAGGTGCTGGTGGTAGTACCAGTGGCGATGTTGATGATGGTGATGATGGCGGTAGTGCTGATGGTGGTGCTGATGGTATTGATGATGATGGTAATTGCAGCCAGAAAGAAAAGACTGTCTATTCTTCTTACCCACCGAGGCAGGAAATAAAAACCCTCTCATAAAACCTGTTCTGAATGGACTCTGGCTGTGCTAGATGTCTCATTGGCATCAAGAGGAACAAGGCTGACATTTGAGGTGCCCCATCTGGGATCTCCCAACTTGTGCTGTAAACAGCCTAGCCTTTCCTTCAGTTCCCCCTGCCTGTCCCCTTTCCCAGTTCTCCTAGCACACACAGAGGGGCCCTGTAGTGAGACAGGTAGGGCGTGCAGCACTGAGTAATAGTGGAAAATCCAAAAGCCTTGGAAAGATAAATAGGCTCATGTAGATAGTATAAAAGTCCTTTTTCCGAACTCACGTCAGGTAAACCTCAACTGACAGAAACTTGTACAACCACACCAAGACACTCCTACAGATGGATTAAATTAGCTCTCAAATAAACAGGGAGAGGGATGGGCATCCAAATCCCTGGTGGATTCTAACCCTGCTGTTTTCTACTTCTTGAACCTTTACCAAATGCCCTCCAACACCCCTGGATTTTGACCGGGAACAGATTCTCGCACTCAGAGATGAAAGTCTGTTAAGAGAATGAAAGCAGGTGATCCTCTCCACTCTGGCCCCATGGCTGAAAAGCAGAGGGGAACATGGTAGCTTAACTGGAAGGAAGAAAATACTAAAGTTACACATGACCCTTTGTTTGTATTTGTTCACTGTGCTCCCTGCTTCATCCTGGAACAATACAGAGGTGTCTAAAACTCAGGACCTGCTTTTAAGAAACTTAAGAAATGGGTTCTAGGTTAATCATTTCCACCTCATTTATCTCAATACATCATCCCAACAAGTCTATGACATTTTCAATACCCATTTAACAGATGGGGGAAACGGGCCTCACTGTGGAAATTTACAAAGTGATTACAAGTAAGAATTGCAACCACACCTGTCCTACCTCATGGCCTTTCCCATATACCACCTTTTGTGTATTTGGAAGAGTGTTCACAGTGTCAATAGAAGCTCTAAGGGGCTAGATAATAGATTTCTCATTGTGAGACTGATTGGCAGATTGTCAAGTTAGGCTTTTTGTCCAAGATTCTAAATTTAATTCAGGGTAAGCCTGTTCTCTAAACTAGACACTGCATGTGACATTGCAGATGCTTTTCTGACACTCTGGAAGAGAGGAAGATAAGCAAAGAAATTATTTTCCATTGGCAAAATCTTCTCTATTTTGAGATGAGTCAGTTCTTTTATAAAATAAATATTTATTGCACATCCTTTGTGTTCCAGACACCATTTTAGGCATGGGAGATTGATCATGAACTAGAGATGCAGTGAAGCAGAGAAGGAAGACAACCAATTCAGTCTTAGCCTGGAGTCACATGATTTCCTTTGTCACAGCACGTCAAGAAATCTAATTACAGCTTGGTGTCCATATAAGTCTTCCCTCAGGGAGAAAATGGGCTGGTAACATGGATTTTCCACATTCTGGCCCATGTGACTATTCATTTTTTAATTAAAATTAATCAATGCGTTCTCAGCCAAGAGAACAAGCCCTGATCATAGAGACTTCTTTGGCTGGTTGCTGACATAGTCACCTCTCACTGCAAATCTAAACATGAGCTATTTTATTTTACTTTATTCTTTAAATAAATAATTGTAATCTGAAACCTGAGGTATTTGTGGAGAATCGAAAAGGTTCTAGAATTTTTATGGTAGTGCCACTCCTGATAATGTCTTATCTATCTAGCTTTATCTCTCTTCTTTCACCTACTTTGAAAGATATCGTCATGTTGGAGTTTATGTAATGAGCTTCCTTAAATAATTTCTAGAAAACTGCTTGTTTTTAAATCCTGGTTTCTCCACCTAACAGCTATGGAACTTGGGAAATGTATTCTCTTACGCCGTGAGATTAATGTCCATCTCACAGCATGGTGGCAAGAATTAAGCAAGATAATGCATAAAGAAATTAGCACCATGAGTGCACTCAATATATTTAGTTGCCATTCTCATCATCATAATTATTATTAAAAGAGGCTTTTTATAGATAAGTATGTATGTGCATGCCTATACGCTCTGCTGAGGGAGGGGTTGGGAAAAGCCCCACAGAGGAAGTAAGTTTTGAACAGATATCTAAAAGGTAACTAAGAATTCTATAAGTGATAAGATAGGGAAGGGTATTTCAGTGAAAGAGAACAGCGAGAACACATCCACTGTGGGCAGCCTCAGGGAATTGTGAGCAGATCTGTATGGCACGTTGACAGGTAATAGCAGGAAGGGTTCCCTGCCTCTCCAGAGTTCCCAACAAGAGGTTACTTCATTCTGCCAGCAGCCCATTTGCTCTCAAATTGTAGTGTACATTAAAAAGGTTTGGTTTTAAAAATCCAGAGTACCATAACCTGGCCTCAGAGAGTCAATTCATTACATCCAAGTCAGGTCTGAGGAATCTGCCTTTTTAATGTTCTCCCATCATGATTCTGAGGAAAAGTGGTCCTCAGCTCATACTTTGAGAAACTCTGTGTCATACTTCTATTCCATCTTTCTGCTCTAGCCTCACATAAGCATGAGTACAGCACATACACATGTATGTGCACACACCTCCTCCCTCTGCCCTTCCTCCGCCCACCTTGTCCCAATTCCATCAATGGATCAAACACCAGCCAAGAATTTTCTGAAGGATTTTTCTGATCATGTTTTCATCCCCCAGTTTTACTTCTCCTCAGCCCTTGTTCCTGCCAGGGAAATACAGAATCATGACACATACAGTGAACACAAGTATTATTTTAATCTTATGGCTCTTGTTATTGCAAGTACCCAGGCAAGTTCTCCTTGTAAATGCCAGGGTGAGGTCAGGACTTGGAAGATCCAAAGCAGAGGTGGGGTGGTTGAGTGTCGTGCCAACACAGAGGTGGGTTCCTCCCAATACCAAGCCCATCTGACCTCTCTTTCTCCCTCTCTCTGCAGAGAGTTGTCTGCACTGCCGGTCTCAAGTGGTATCCTCACCCGGCTCTGATTCACTGTGTCAAAGGCTGTGAGGTGAGTCACAGGGAAAGATACTTCTCAGCTCCCTAGAAATAATCCTACCGTTATTATTGTTATTGTTGTACTAATGATGGCTATACTTTATTGTACCTACTAAGTGTTGAAAATATCCATTTAGCATTTCTTCTTGGACAGGAATCAGCAACCACATTTTATAGATGACGGAGGTGAGGCATAGACATGAAAAAACATATTAAAATACATAGGTCATGTGTAACAAAGTTAGGATCCCAAGACAGGGTTCAGAATTTCCAAAGCCCACGGTCTACTTAATATTGGGTCTGTAAAAGAAAAGGAAGAGTGGGAGGCCATATTGATTTAGCATTCATAATATGCTAATATTGGAATTTTACCAACATCATCACATTTAACCTTTACAGAGTCACATGAGGTGTTTTGTTTTGTTTTTTTAATTTCCATTTTACTGATGACATTTACTGGCAAATCAATTGCCTCTGTCCCACATCTTAGTCATTCACTCATGCTTCAACCCCAGAAGTAATATGAACGCTTTAAACCCAACCACTGACTGAAGTGGAAGATCTTTTCTAAATCTTAAATGCTCTGTCTTCTCAGTGTTGCCATTCCCTGGAGCCTGGAATTATGGAGGTCTGGTGCTGTGTATCAGTGACAAACTTGAAGGGGGTTACAGGAGGCAGGGTTCTTGACACATCAGCTATGTTCTCAAGGGAGGGCTGTCCTTGGAACTCAGAGGCATTTCTGTGCATCACCATGGTCCTTGTAGCTCTCAGCTGGCAGTAAAAAAGAGATCCAAATCCCTTCCAGGTGGATGTCTGAATCTCTGTGGTCCCTCCAGAGTCCACCAGGGAAAATGTAGGTTAAAGAAAGACCAGGTTATGCCCTAGAAAAATTTGTATTTGAGGAAGTTCTTAGGATGTCAGAACCAGAAAGCCTTTTTTAAGATTATCTAAACCTTACCTTTTATTTTAAAGACGGGGAGACAGAGGCCCAGATAGTAACCAGGTCTAAAATTTGACAGAATACCAAAGCCGAGAAGGTCCTTCGTGTGATGTAGCCCTACCTGCTTCAGTAAAATGTTGTATAGAGAGGAAAATGAGAACCAGAGAGGGAATGGACTTTTCCAAGTTTGCACAGCATGATAACCACAGAGCCAAAGCATGATCCCAGGTCTGCTGACACTCAGGCTGACACTTTTTCTCTTATTGCCTGCCTATGAGCCATTCCCTGACCTATAAGTGTCACAAGACAGACCCTGGGTCATACATTTCTTTCTGGGCACTAGTTAGGGAACCCCTGTGGTATCTTCTCAGGGCACGTAGCATTGCAGTCTTTAAGAACCCCATTCTTCCAAGCTTCAGTTAGGCCCTAGGACTGTTGCTTCCTTCCATCACTCTGGATCAGTCGAGCATTTGGAGAAAAGGAGGCTTGGGTTACCTGGGCGCTCATTCTGCTGAGTCGGCAGTCTGGGCAACCAGTGTGACAGCAGAATTTGATCCCTCCTTTGACTCAGCAGTGAGGCCCAGGAGACCCTTACCTGTCAGGCTCTGAGCCCTGCCAATGATGCTTATCACCTTTGCCCTTGCAGGTGCCCCTCATCTCTTTTTCTCCTCAGCTTAAAGTCAATAGTATGTGTCTTGTCTGAAGCTGAAAAGTATGCTTAGAAGAGACATAGATGCTGGGACAAGGGAGGAGCCATCAACCTCAAACATCTAGAAATAACCAAGAAAAAGAAAGAGTTTGGGAACCTCTGAGCCTCCTGTACTCTGCACCAAGATGGGTCCAAAGTGATCATTCACTCACTTGTTCATTGAAGTTTCACTGGGAACCTCTTATATGCAGCCTCTATTCTAGGTTCTGAGAATACAATGATTTTAGTCAAGTGAAAATAGTAACTATGTTCTCCTTGAGTGAGTCATCTGTGATATTTTCTTGCTCATCATTCATCCATCCATTCATCCATCCATCCATCCATTTTTTTACTAAACATATAAATTAACTGAACATACAGTTGATGAAGTTTTATTAAAATTGCCAGATATTTTGCTAGGAATCTAGGTTATAAAAGTGGATGGCACTCACACTGTAGTAAAGGAGATAGACAAAGAGAGAATTCTAAATAATAATTCTAAAATTATGTACCAAGAGCTTTCATTAAATCAAGTACAAGAAGCTGTAGAAGCATAGAGCATCCTGCGGACATTGGAAAGACGTTTTGAGCTAGATATTAAAGAATGGGTTGTTTGCCTAAATGTGTTACTAGAAGAAGTAGCAATATGAAAAACATCAGAGACAGGAGAAATCTCTAAGTAGCAGAGGTTTTTTTCACGCTGTTCCCTCTCTCTAGAAATTGTCTTTCCTCTACCCCCATCTAATTAACTCCTACTCATCTTTATGATCTCAGCTGAAGCGTCATTTCCTTAAGGACACCTTCACTGAGCTCCCTAACTAGATCTTCTTTTTCTGCTCTTTAATAGCATCATATACCTCTCCTCCATAGTTCTTATCAGAGTTGAAATTGGTTAATTAGATATGTGATTACATGATGAAAGTCTGCCTCTTCACTAGCATATGAGGTCTAAAGAAATAGGGGCCATATCTGTATTGACTTACTATAGCATCCCTTTCCTTAACACAATGTGCAACATACAATAGGCATTCAATAAATAGGCTTGAATAGAGGATGGATGGATGATGGATGGATGGATGGATACGGTCATAAGAAGAGTCATATAGGGCAAATACCTTGTGATGACACTGGAGATATTTTTCAGGGTCCAAATAATAAAGAACCACCTTCATTTAACTTTTCTCTTTTCCTCATCTACTTTTTTTACCAAATCAGTTTATTTCATTCTAAGGAAGGGGCAATTGATCTTCTTCATTGGTCTGTTCATGTGTCATATGAAAAAGAACATAGCCCACAGGCAGACTCTTGAGGCATAGAGAAAAAAAAAAAAGGCTTATCTTCTTGTTTGGTGATTGTTCTACTCTACTTTAACACGAATTTAATGTGTCTATTATGGTGGTCACACATAAGAGTCACACCTGCACTCACAGCCATGTGCATGCACACTCACATACCTGAGCTCTGCTCTTTCCTGTTCTTTGATCCATACGTAGTGCTATGATCTTTTTTAGGCTTTAACAGGACTGGGATGAAATAGAATCTGGCATCATGAGTTTGGGGGGAAAAGGCTCTGTGAATGAGAATTTGGAAAAGAAATGCAAAAGCCAGGGATGCCACACAGGATGGACTCTGTGAGCTTGGTTTTCTCAAAAGCAGTCAGGATAGGAAGGAGAGACCACTGGATCACAAGTGGTGTGCTGGGATGCAATATTAAACAAATGACATTTTCTTTTCTGTCAATGAGTCACTGAGTATTAGAAACCCCAACCAACACTCTAATCAGAGTGATTTCATTTTCATCTACTTTCTATATTAAAATGTCACACAATATTGCATTTGATAGTGGGGAGGGCAGTTCATTTATTTGAGGAATCAATGGACTAATCCAGGCTCTTTATTTTATTGGTGGGAGTCCTGAGGCTCTGAGAAAATAAGCCATTTAACGAAAATTACCAAGTAACCACCAAGTTGGCTGAGGTTAGGAGGACTAGAATTCAGGCTTTCTAAATCCCTGCCACTGCCTTTTCCACTATGTCAGTACAATTTTATCCCGTTTAAAAAAACATGACTAAGGAGTAAAGTTGTGCACAGCATTAAACTAGGTGCTTGGGAGTCAAAGGTAGACAAGACATTGCCCATGTCCTTGAGGAGCTCACAGTCTTGTGCCAGCTGCAGAAGCATAAACAGACAACAGGATACAGTGTGTTCATTTCTGGAAGCGGGGAACATGAGTGGTAGAGGAATCCTAGAGACTCCTGGACTTTCTCCTAACATGGCTCTGGGTTCCGATCAGTAATGACTTAACCCCATCATCTCTTCCTCATCTTTGAAGCATCACAGGGGTGGAGGAACACAGAGAAGAAAATAAACAAATCAGTGTGTGCTACAACAACCTAGATTGATGGCACAGTCAGAAGGAAAATAAAAACAGAGCCAACTTAGATTTAAATCACTACTCAGCCTCTGCCAGTGTGATTTTGGCCAAGTGCCTGCCTTTGGGCCCCAGGGTCTTCATGGCTACCTCACTTCTGGTTTGAAGAACAAAAGAAGATGACAAACGTGAAGCATGTGATATCAAGTGCATCTGTACTCCTCAGCTAGAGGGAGCCCGCCATTAAACATGGACCATAATGCCAAATTCCTATGAATTCTTACATTTTATCTTTATAATTATTGGGCAGTTTACATTTAGCTTCCTGATATATTTGTATATGTTTTAGTATACATTTCATTCTTAATTAAATAGTTTTTAATTACCTACTGTTGTTAAAAGTCGGGGAAAGAGGCTCCAACTTTCTTATCATTTCTTTAAGTAAAACAAGCCTTCTATTCAGGAAGATATATGAGATCTATCATGTGGCTTTGCATGCATAACCATAGTCTTGTTGAGAAAAACTTGGCTAGGTAAGAGTCTTTATAAATGGTACAAGTAATAACTTATCCAAGGGGGTGTTGGGATTTGAAGCCAGGCAGGCTAACCTTAGAGGTTTGTGGGAAGAGGACAGACACCTGAAGGACTACCGAATCCCAGATGAAACCTGAGGGCCAGCTCCCACTCACTCCAGGATGCTAACGAGGCTGCCTTTCCTGCTTCTCTTCCCCTTTATAGCCCTTCATGGGAGACAATTACTGTGATGCCATCAACAACCGAGCATTCTGCAACTACGATGGTGGGGATTGCTGCACCTCCACAGTGAAGACCAAAAAGGTAGGTTGGTGTGCGCCCCTTGGCAGCCACCTGCTGCCCACCTCTCCAGCTTGCTGGGCCAGGGTCACTTCTTTGTGCTGGCTGGCCCATTGTCCTGACTGTGCCAGCACTCTGTCTTCAAGCTTTCTTTTATTTTGTATTATTTTAGTCAGTGGTTGAGTTAATATTGTGTCCCCAGCCCTGGATGATTTTTGCAGATATGGTCCTCAAAGCTTAGAATCAGGTAGGGAAGCAGATAATAAAAGTGCAGTAAGTACCTTTAGAAGAGAAGGACAATGTGCTGTGAGGGCCCGGGTGAGGGATCGGAGAAGGCTCTGCAGAGGATACAGCATCTACACTGAAACTTGAGGGAGAAGGGGAGGAAGAAGGAGGTGGTCATGAAAAGGGGCAGGAGACTGGCATGCACAATCCTAAAGAGAACACACATTTTTAGATTATGGCTGAAGTCTAGGTAAAAAGAGAAAATGGGACATTCTTAACAAGGTCACTTATGGCCTTTGAGCATTTTATAATCTATTTTGGTTTTCATACCTGTAGAATTAGGAGAGGATGGTTGTCATCATGATTTTCTTTCTTTTTGTGTTAGGATGCACACAGGAGTGATCCAAGGGTTTATAGTAAAACTGGAACATTCAAATTAGATGCACATTAACCACTCACAGAAAAATAGATACCTCCATTTCTCTCCTGACAAGAGCTGAAAGCAGAGTTTGGGACTCCAGTCAAGAGTTAGGAGAGAGATGGTGGACCTGGCCAACCTGGGGTGAGAAGTGTTCTTGTGGTGAATGAGATCATGGGAAACTATTTTCTATTTTTATACTCATCTACAGTCTAAGCCGAAAAATCATTTGATCTCAGAGATACTTTGCTCCAATCTCTCCTTTTAAAGAAGGGGGAACCGAGTTTCTGAGACAGAAAAGGCAAAGAATCTTAGTCAGTCATGGCTGAAGAAACTCTCTGTGATTACCTGGCCCAAAGTTTTCACTTTTATTAATGGAGTTACTGAGCCCATAAAAGAGGAATAATTTGCCCAGGTGGCAGAAAGAATGATAGAAACAGCGTGAGGTTCCTGGGTTCCAATCCAAGTTCTTTTATATTGCAATATCCTTAAGAGAGTTGGTTCCTTCCAGAATGATGCTCTGATTCAAAAGTTTAGGGATAAAGGGGGCAAGACCCAAGGAACACAACCAAACCAGAGAACTATTACTGAATCTTTTAGTTGACAGATAAAGATTCTGGGGTTGTGTGGGATCAGTCAGTCTTGTGTGGGCAGCACTTTTCAGCATTTCTACTTTTTTTGGCTTTAGTTTTGGTTTTGAATTTGATAGCTCACGGAAGGCATTCATTTTATGTTTAAGTATGGGAAAATGAAATTTTATGTTAATGAATTTCACTGTTTTCTAACTATGAAATAATACAGACTCTATTTTTTTGAAAATTTAGAAAGAAGAAAACATAAGAATTCTCTTATTGTCTTACAACCCAAAGATAACCACTGCTTTCTTTCTGGCATATTTTATTCTGTTAAGTGTGAGAGCATACTTGTCTATGTATGAATCATTGAATTTCAAGTTTGGGATCTTATTTTACTTGGTTTTGTTTACTTAGCACAGGAAATCTTACACACAAGAATTATCTGATATTATACAAACTTTTCAGCTGTATTTTTTGCTGTATTGTTTATTATATGGTTGTGATGTACAATAGTTTATATAATCATTTACCCTAATTTTCTTTTTAACTTTTGGGTATTTCTGTTTTTTACAATTATAAATAACAATGCATATAAACATATTTGCACATACTTTTATAGCTCGAATTACTCCTTTGTAGTTGATTCTTAGAACTGAAATGACTGGGAAAAATGATATAAGCATACTTAAAGACCTGAACCTGATCCCATGTGAATACAGTGTATGACAGCATCTATTTTACACTACTGAAGTAGGCCACTTATGAAAATGAATGACCCCGGGCTCGGTGGCTCAGCCTGTAATCCCACGCCTTTGGGAGGCTGAGGTGAGTGGATTGCCTGAGCCCGTGGGTTCGAGACCCGCCTGGGCAACTTGGCAAGACCTCATCTCTACAATAAATCAAAAATTAGCCGGGTGTGGTAGCGCGCGCTTGTAATTCCGGCTACTTGGAAGGCTGAGGCGGAAGGATCGCCGGAGCCCAGCAGGTCGAGGCTGCGGTGGCCGGGAGCGGCCACTGCACTCCAGTCTGGGCGACAGTGAGACTCCAACTCAAAAAAAAAAAAAAAAAATGAATGACATCGAAGTTTGTATTTTAAATAGAAGTTTGTATAGAATTGTGACACCATCTGACACTATCAGTTGGAGAAAGAGCAGTTCTGATTAAAATAATTGCCAAGCCTGCTGTGTCTAAAACCTAAAAAAAACCTTAAAAAAAAAAACTGTTTTGGGTGAGACGAAACTTCCTTAAATGGATTACTCTTTTTACAGAGTGCATGGTAGGAATATGAAGTCATGAGATTGAGGTTCAGGTGTGGATTCCAAATTACTACAGCAACTTTAGTATAGACATATATATGGACACCAAGTCAACATCTTGACTCTCTGTTCCTCTACTGGGTTCTGTTGTAGCAATGCCAGACTCCTGGGCCCTGAGATAGGTGCTGACTCTTCACTAGGGACCCCAGAATCAGAATCAGTTCTTTCCTAGTTATGAATGTGTTTTCTAGTCTTTTTTTCCCCCTTATATGCTCTTAAATGTAATTTAAGCTTTTTGTGTTAAGAGATCTTCTTTCAATTTAAACTGTTATTCCTTCATGTTGGCTGAGGCAGCAAAATGCAGACAGCCAAGCTTCTTTCATCTAATGAGATGAACGTCCATTGAACATTTCTATGTGCTTAGCACTAGACCTGGTTGGGTACACATGGCAGAATCTGGATGTACACAGTTCCTGTCCTTGTGAAACTTGTCTATTTGGGGACAAGCAGGGAGCTATACAATGATGCATTTAATTGCCTTTGTGGAAAGGCAAGGAGGGAAAGGTGTGGGATCTTTTTTTTTTTTTTTTTTTGAGTTGGTGCCTCATTCTGTCACCCAGACTGGAGTGCAGTGGCCGCTCCCAGCCACCGCAGCCTTGACCTGCTGGGCTCCAGCGATCCTTCCGCCTCAGCCTTGGGAGTAGCTGGAATTACAGGTGCGCGCTACCACGCCCGGCTTATTTTTATTTATTGTAGAGATGAGGTCTCCCTAGGTTGCCCAAGGTCAAAGAAAGCTTCCCTGAGGAAGTGACATTTACATGGAGATCTAAAGAAGGAGTAGGCATTTTTCTGCTGAAAAGGAATGGTGGTTGGGGATGGGGGGGCTCTCAGAACATATGTAAAATTCAAATTAGAGAGACAAAAGGCCTCCCTTATGGCAGGTGTGACTTTGCCATGGTTATTTCAGTTGTTCCCAGGTATTTGGAGATTTTCAGATGCAAGATTCCTGGAACTCTGACTTTTGGAGAAGAAAGGTGTCTCAAATTATAGTCACTCTTCCTACAAATTAAATTTCCCAGTTTAACTTTTAAATAAACTCCAAATTCTTGAAAATTTTCTCCTCTTTTTTGAACATCCCCAACTACTCCCTGAAGAAGAATGGTTTGTAAGTAGTGACAGATGAAAAATATAAATGATAACACAAGACATCCCTACTGAACTACTGCATATTTCGGATACTCTGCTAGACACTGGGCACCCGTTATCCTCATGTCAGCCTCAACACATCACTACTATTATCCCCATTGAAGGGTTGAACCAGTTTGGGCTCAGAGTACTCATAGGACTTGCCCGACTTCACTTGGAAGTGAGTAGGGAAGCCCACATTTGAACCCAGTTCTGTCTGACTCACAAGTCCTGCTCTTTCCTCTGCATGGTGCTGAGTCTCAGAAGAAGAAAGCATGTGGGGATAGCCTGTGTCCTCAGTACATCTGGGCATGACCTTCCTAGTCCTGGTTGGAGATATTCCATGAGTCTAGACAGCCAGGGAGCCTTGGGTGTGGGACCCCCTCCCTTGGCAAAGAGGAAAGCAGCTATTTCTAGCTGCAGAGACAGGTGGGGAGTAACTGAGGCACCCAGCCTTGTTCATCATGCCTGGCATCCCAGGCAGCCTAGACAGGAGTTTCCCTTGGGTGCTCACAGGGCAGAAGAAAGTTTGGGCTACTGTTTCTAACTTCCATAGTAGAAAGCCTCTGAGGGCAGGAAAGGGGCTTCCTTCCTCTCATCCCTCTGCCCTTACCTTTGAGAGTTGTTTAGTTCTCACCTGTCCCCTTAGCCACAGTCCCAATTAATGAGAAATTCCCTTCCCCTAGGCACCCAGGTTGGCACTCAGAAACTCATCCATAGGGCAGTATGCTTCAAACATCCTCTAAATCACAGGAATTTTATTAATTGAGCACTCACTATGGGCTGGGCTATGACTGGAATCTCTGCATATTATCTCACTTAGACTCCAGAACAGTCCAGCAAGGCAGAACACTGAGGCTTAGAGAAGTGGAATCATTTGTAGAAGATGACAGAGCTGTGTGTGGAATTTAGGATTTCCTAACTCCAAACAAATCATAATAGCTAAGAGTTATTGAGAATGTAACTTTTGCGTGTCATTTCATATTATCAGCGTAGCCTTGTGAAAGGTGTTGTCTTTTTAACCTCATTTTACAGATGATGAAACTGGGGCTAGGAGGGTTAAGGCCACACAGCCAATAAGTGGTAGGTAGAGTTGAAATGCAGACCTAGGGAGAGTAGACCGCCCAGCCCCTACCTTGAATTCCTCTGAACGGTTTGTTGCAGTGGGCTTGCATGTTGTCCAAGCATCTTGCCCTGCCACTTATGGGTGAGCTTCTTGCTTCAGAGAACTCATAGAATGGAGTTCTGGGTATGCATTCCAGGCCCAGGGTTAAGCTCTCTGCACCTTCTCTTAGACTTCTTTCTTTCCAGCACTCCACCTAAACCTCTTCCTGGTCCCCAGGGCTGGGGCCTCCCAGTCACTTGGCCCAGCATGATGCCTGTCTACTCCCTTCAACCTTCCTCCTCTTGTTTGTCTGTACAGACACCAGCTGTTCCCCACATCCGCCTTATGGGGTGACCTGGGCCCGGCTGGCAGACAAGAGCAAGACAGTGCAGGAAACTCCGTCTGACAGGGGTGTCCAATTTCCCACCCAGACACCTGCCTGCAGTGTGAGGCAGACAGGAAGGGGTAGTACTCAGCTTCTCAGGATGTCAGTTTATTATTTTCCTGTTGGAGCCTTGAGGAGACTTAAATACAAAGCAGATTTCCAGAATGGTTGCTCCAATGGTTTCCCTTCATAACAAAAATATATCAGTTTATAGTTGGAATCATTCTAAGTAAGCATATGCTGGGGGTGTGAGGGGAGAAGGGGAAACAACCTTAATATATTCAACATACCAAGGCTGTCTAAGGTGTGGTAGCCTGGAACACTAGTTATGGTCATGTTTCAGATGGCTGCAAAGAGACTGATTCTGGAAGATATCTGGGGAGCTGAGGTGTAGTCCCAGTTCTGTGAATTATTAGCTCTGTGACCTTGGGCAAGTCAGACTAACATTGGGTTTTTATCTCTTGATACTTGAATTAGATTCCTGTCTAAGAACTCAACATACCAAGGTTTTCTCTAAGATGTGCTATGAACTCTTCACATGGCTTCTTGGGTAAGGTAGTCTTTGAGCAGAAACTTAGGACCAAGACCTTTAAAGAGTAAGAAGAGGCTATTCCTAGCAACGTATCTCATCACAGGACCATGCACCCAATTGATGACACTATGTACAAGGCTACCATATTTGCTAAATTCCAGATTTGCTAACTCTGGAAACCCTACCAAAGTAAGAATATGATTTTTTAGGAAAGGGCATTATATCCAACATGCAGCCCATTGGTCTAAGTAAGCTAGTGATTCTATAAGATATGGAAAGATAACCAAAATCATTAAATTGAGAGCAGCCTCCTTAGCAGAGTGGCCAAGGCTACATTGACAAGGGGTCAGATATTGGGTTATTGAGTTGGGGATGGTGTACATCAATGTCTATTTCTTGACCCAGAAGCCAGAATGGTCCTTCTAAATCAAGTCAGATAATATCACACTTCTATGCAAAGCTATGCAGTGCCGCTCCATTTTACTCAGAATAAAAGCCAGAGTCTTCCCAATGGCTTCCTATGTGCTCTGCCTGCCCATGTTACCCCTCTGACCTTCCCCCTATCTGTGCCTTTGCTTACTCAACTCCAGCCCTCTCGACTCCTTGCTGCCCTTTGTGTAGGCCAGAAATCACAGCCTTTGTCACTCTGTATTCCTTTGGCCAAGAACATTCATCTGTATTCATGACTTACTCCCTCACCTCTTCCAAGTCTTTGTCCAAGTGGCATGTTCTCAATGAGCCTCATCCTGACCGCCCACCCCACGCCCCTCTTGGCACTCCCATACCCATTTTTCTTGCCACCCACTTTTTTCTTCCTTCCATGACACTGATCACTGTGGCACACACTATAAAATATATGTATTATTTATTATCACACAATCCCTACTTCTCTCAATGCTAGAATGCAAATTTTATGAGGATAAGGATGTGCATATCTTTTGTTTATTGATGTATTCCAAGTTCCAATGTACCTCACTGCTTCCTGTCCAGTAGCAGGGGCTCAACACCCACAAATAAATACTTGTTCAGTGAGTAAATAGGGTAACATCTACTATAGGATAGATACTGTGCTATGCTATGAGCAAAATGAACCCAATACTAGCTGCACTGAGTTCATGTCTAATGGACGAGTGGCCAGATGTTTTAGAGGATACTAAGCACCCACAGAGGCACAGCAAGTGAGGAGAGTCGGCAAAGTTTCCTAAAGAAGGTAGCGCAAAAGGTTATATATGAGAGGTCCGGAAGATCTTACCCAGGTGAAAGGAGTAAAGGAAGACAAGAAACAGTGGTAAAAGGGACAGGAGTGTTTCTGTCAGCAGAAACAGTCTGTGCAAAGGCCCAGATATCAGGGACAGTATTAAGGAAATTACGATTCCCTGAGTCTGGCTGCAGCACAGTGCAAGGAGAAGAGTAAAAGATCAGCCCAGATGGATAAGCAAAGCTTTTATAACCCAACTGGGGTGTTTGAACTTTATCCAGAGGGCATTCTAGTGGGGGCATTTGAAAGGATTTTATTAAGCACTGAACCAGTCTAGGTAATCCTAGAAGCCTTTTTGGAAGAGGGGGTAGATATGATTAACATGGAGGATTAGTAAGAAATAACAGGAAGATGGTTAAGCAAACTAGACTGACTCTTCCATGTCTAACAACCACTGGCATGAGTGTTATGATCTCCCTCATTTGCAGTGCTGCCCTGACTTCTTCAAACCGAAGTAGACACATTTTAGTCTGTTCTTATGATGGAATCTGGACCTTCTATTCCCACAAGTTATCATAACCATCACTATTATCAATATCATCACCACCACTATCATCACCTCATTGTTAACTCCACCATCATCATCAACACTATCACCAGCATTATTACCACCACCACTGTCAGTATCACCAAAACCATCAATGTTACCACCACTACCACTGTCATCACGATTTATTGAGCACATATTTTATGCCATGTATTGTGCTAAGTTATTTATTTAAATTTTATACTTTATCCAAAATACTTCTGTGTGATAGGACCATAATTACCTCCATTTTGCACATAGAGAAACTGAAGTCCCCCAAAAGGAAGTAACTTGCCTTATAGCATACACTAAATCAACAAAAGGCAAAGACTCAAACCCAAATCTTTTTCTCATCTAGGCCAATGCTTTTCTCCACTTTTTAAGCCCACATTTTTCTCTACTTTATTCTCTATTTGTCCACATGGTCACTTTATCTACATGTAAACAAGTCTCTATGTTAACTGATTGCTCCATGCCAGATATTGTGTCCATCCTATGCCCAAGAAATTTACAGGAGGATTCTCATTCTTGACACCATGCCTTCATCTCCTTGGACTCATTAAATATTTCCATCAACAGAGAAGGCTCTGAGATGCAGCCTGGTGAAGTGACTTGTCCAAGCTCCCACAGTCAGCAGGTGACAGAGCAAAGGCTTTCCGACTATCAGCACAACATGCCTCTTGTCTCTCCCCAAAACCACCCTCCCCACCACCATCACCACTCTGCTGGTTCCCTCCCTGTTGAGTATGAGTCCGAATCCAGCCCTTGCCTGTCTCTCAATCTCAGACAAGACCTGCAGCCAGGGCCTTGTGGTATGTTTGCCTGAGCTGCATTCCTGATGGAGGTGTTAGCCTGGGCAACTCACCCAGGGGAGAAACCCCTGTACCTGAGCACTATCTCTAGCCAAGAAGGGAGAAAAAAGGGAAAGAATCCTGGCCCTTAGTCATTGATCTGGCTTGTTAACTGAATCCCAGAGTGGGTGGCCAAGCCATTTATTGGATAGCCTAGCCACATGGTGCTGGGAATCCCCAAATGTAACCTGGCCACCATGGCCCTCATGCTGTGGGTGGTAGGTTTTCTTGGGAGGCTGCCTGGGGAAGAAGGTGGAAAGCTTCTTGGGGAATCAGAGAACCTGGTATTGGGCTCAGGGTTCTGATTTTATCAAGATGTAAGTCTTCTCCCCATGCCTCAGATTCTTCCTCTGTGATGATGCACATCCCAGGCCACCTACCAGCCAAGTGACTCACTTCTTTTTTTTTTTTTTTTTTTTAGTTGGAGTCTCACTCTGTCACCCAGACTGGAGTTTAGTGGCACTCTCCCTCGCCCTGCTCGGCTCCGGCGATCCTTCCGCCTCAGCCTTCCAAGTAGCTGGAACTACTGGCGCGCGCTACCACACCCGGCTAATGCACATTGAGTTTAGCTCAGTGTCAGGCACATAATAAGGGATAAAGGTTACTGGCTATTAAAAAGGCAAAGCAGCAGTCAACCTTGATAAGTTCAGAGGAAAGCACCTTCATTTCACTCTCACTTGCTGAAAACTCTCTGTGTTTGGAGTGGGGTTTAGAATTCAGCATCATCAACTTATGGACTGGTAGTGAGGCCAAGGGCACATTTGTTTTACTTTAAACATTCTGTAACTTTTATTATTTCATCTGCAATATCGGTAACTAATAATAATGGTCTCACAAGGTTGTGCAGAGTCAGCGAGCTAGTGCACAGAAACCATCTGGCACATGGAGGCTCTCGGGAATTACTGGTGTATGTACAGTGGTGTTCACTGAACCTGCATGGACAGGCTTCCCTGAGCCTTTTCTAGGTTAGGCTTAGGAACATCTGAGAGTCTCCTCCCTTCTCTCCCCAGCTTAAGTTCTATGATCGGTGAGGAAGTCTGTATCAAGAGGAGAACCCGAGGCAGGTTCTGAATAGACAGTTCACAAAGAAGCAAGAAGAGGGAACGAGACACTGCATCTCCTCTGCAATGGGTGCTCTAAGAGCTGGATTAGAGATGACATGATATCATTGACTTCTCACCAGAATCCCGTGAGATCTTTATGAAGACCCCTGTCTTACAGATGAGAAGACTGAGGTCCACAGGGTGCCAGGGACTTGCTGAAAATCACACAATTCCTGTGTAGGGCCTACTGCTAAATCCCAGACTTCTAGCAAGTGCTCAGTTAATACTTACAAGCATCATGTGGTAAAGATAAGGAGGCTTCTGGTTCTGCCTCCTGAGACTGAACCATCTAGGATTTGTCATGTTCTGATTGTGTTTCCTTTTATCTGGAAACATAGCTTTCAGACATGTTTAACTGAGAAGTACTGGAACTGCCTGGGCCAGCCTGGAAGGGGAAGACACTGGCGATACCACTCCAGCATAACCAGAGTGGGTAGACCAGCCTGAGAAGCTAGTTGACAGCCAAGCTTTGCCAGCTGATAATTTTGGAGAAGCTGATGCAACTGGGGAAGGCAGAAAAGGGAGCATGCAAGTCAGAGTTTGTGGAGAAAGTCTATGTTTCTAATTTCTTTCTGACTGGGGCTTTGCTTTCTACCTTTCTCAGCCTGAGAAGGATTTTCAGCCTTCGATGGGAAGTTTAAGGCCATGAAGATCAACCCTTATTATAGATAGGGAAACTGAAGCCCAGAGAAGGAAATTAACTAGTACCAAGTCACCCAGCAAGTGAGTCCAAGAGTAAAAAGTTTCTGACTTGTATTTTGCCTATATATTCATGCATTCATTTGTTAATCCATTCTTGAGTTCATTGAATGCCTATTATGTGGTATATAAAGAATCAGTTCAATAATTGACATGACCTATGCCCAGACTAAGCTAACATACAAATGAAGAAGTAAATCAGTACAAGATGAGAGTTAAAATAGGATGCTGTGACATGATATAAAGGTGATGGTGCCATCTTTGGCCAGACCAATTAGAGAATAGGTGATGCTTGAGATAAGACCTGAAGAATAAAAAGGAACTGGCCAGGGAAGAGCAGTCAGGGTGGAGGAACATTGATGGCCAAAGACTTAAAGGTAGGAGAACACTTGGAGTGTATCAGGAACAATAAACAAATAAGTCGCAAAAAGTGAGGGGAAGAAGAGAACCAGGTGAAGTCAGAGAAATGTGTAGAGATCAGATCATGCAAGACTTTGAACTTGTGGTAAGGATTTGGGATTTTATTACAAGAGATAGAATGGGTCGAGTATTTGTCTGCATGAGGTGCAGCAGAAAGCACAAAAGATAAAGCAGATGTGAAAACTGTCCCTAATGGATCTTAAAACTCAGTGGGAAAGCATTACAGAGAAAATTATAGAGAAGACATTAGAGGCTTCTAATAACAGAATGTGAGCAAGGATAGGAGACAGATAAAGTGTAGGGGAGTTAAGGACAATGAGGTTTTCCAAGTATGGAAGGTAGGACATAGCGAACAATAGGCAGGAAAGATGGTGAAATATGAATCAGTGAGAAATTTGCCTCAACACATTTGTGTTCAGCACTGAGCATCTTATAGGTGTTAGGCCGTGTGTGGGGGCTTTTTCATGTTTCTTTTTGTTTGATCCTCACAACCATATTAAATGCAATTTTTTAAAAAATTGTTCTTTTATGGATGTAGAAACTAAGGATTATGGCAGTGAAGGGATTTCCCTAAAATCATTCAGCAAGTATGAAGCAAGCGAGGATCTCAACCCAGGCCTTTCAGCTCTTCTGTTGTTGGATTTTTACTTGGCTCTGTGCTCTGTTTCCCCATTTGGACCGGATGGTTTTCTCTCTGTGGATCTTCCATTTCTAATATCCCACGTTTCTACTGAAGGTAAAGAGGTTGCAGACAAATATTCTAAATTTTTGATGGAATATTCCAAATATATTCCACAGTCACAGAGGCTGGAAAGTAAATGTCTTGAACAGAAAACAGTGAGTAGGAAAAAGGAATCATGAAAATGCTTACTACAGCATCAAATATCTATGAATTTAAATTGAAAAGAAAAACAGACATGTTAGCCATAGTACAAAGATAGAGTCAAAGAGAGATAGAGAACTGAATAGAATCCATGAATTCTATAGGTTAGGCCTTGTGAAAATAAGATTGACCTGATTCTTGCCTCATGAGCCACAGAATTGGTGGGAGAATAGGCCAAAAAAAAAAAAAAAAAAAAAAGGAAGGGGCAGGAAGAGAAAGAGAGAGAGCTGAGCATTTAGCATATATCAAGCATTGTGCTAGGTGTTTTTCATGAGTTATTTTATTTATTCCTCATCACAACCTTAGGTGTTGTACACTTTTATTATTCTGATTTCATGGATGAGTTCATTGAAGCTCAGAGAGATTGTCACATGCTCAAGGTCACACCTCAACAGGTAAAAGAGCTGGGGTTTATATTTAAATCATTCTAATGTTCAATCATATATTTTAAATTATTGCAGAGATTCAAGGCACAGAAAGTTTGGAAGGAAGGGAAGGAGGGCAAAGAGGCAGAGAAACAAAAAGAGCTAGACACAGAGAACGAGTTCACAAGTACATCACAGAGAAGGATAGAAATAACGACACTCTAAGGACTATCTGGGCACTTGGAGACCCTACCCAGGCAGGAGGTGAATGAGGTCATTAAATTCATCTGAGCAGATGGGGGACCCTCTGGGGAAAGTTATATGCAAATGTCATGATGCAATGAGGTGAAATCGACTTGTGTTAATTCAGGCTGGGACTCAAGCAGGGACTGCACTATGCTCTTTGGAAAGACAGATCATCTGCTGAATGGGGAAGACACTCACTCTGTGGGCTCTTCCTGTCAGTTTGTAGAAAGGAAAGGTGGCCCAAGGTCACAGAGCACATGCAGGGATGGACTGGGAACTAGATGGAACTCAGGCTTCTTGTTTTTTCTTATGCTAAAACATGCTTCTGAGGTCCTTCAAATCTTTTGTAAAAGCTTTACGTGAACTATTTCCTACTTGGGATTTCAAGCCTCCCAGAAGGTGGTCTGTGCTTGCCTGCAGCATGCTTTTGTTTTCTTCATTGCCTCCCCAAATCAAAATTACCAATACCTACAGAGTTTTCATAAAAGATACATTCACATGTTTCTTTGACTTGGTGATCACAACAGTCCTATACATTAGATATCTCATTGTAAAGTTATGTTCAACAACTTTGATATAGTGCATTATAATGCTTTTACTCAGCCCTTACAGTTTAAAGTGCAAGATGGATCCTATTATACAAGCTCTAACAAAGGAACTTGAAACTCAGGGAGAAGCACCTCGTCTTACTTTAAATACCAGATTTTTATTTATTACTTTGAGTAAATGTTTGTCCTTTGCTGAGCCTCAGTGTCCCCTTCAATAAAAGGAGGGTTGTTATAGCACCTATCTTACAGAGTTGTCAAAAGGATTCAGTGTTTGCCTGTTTTGAAAGTATCCAGCATGTTGCTGGGCCCCATAGCAAAGGCCTCTGCAAATGGAAACTGCTGTGATAGTGACCGTGGTGCTCTTGACAAAGGTAATCACAGTAAGAGCAGGAAGCAGAGAATCCAGTGATTGTGACCCTGCTTTGCATTGCCTTTCTGACAGGTAGTGCTTCAGACCAAACTACCTGGTTCACTCCTCTTTCTCTCTGCAGGTCACCCCATTCCCTATGTCCTGTGACCTACAAGGTGACTGTGCTTGTCGGGACCCCCAGGCCCAAGAACATAGCCGGAAAGACCTCCGGGGATACAGCCATGGCTAAGAAAGGAGAAGGAGTTGTGAAAGAATTCCTAACACCAGGACCTGCATCCCTTTGGTATTGATTTCACAGTCAGCTGCTCAACGGAATGGCCTCTCCACACCAGGGATCCTTAGCACCCAACCGGTCTGCCTTTAATTTTACCCAGGAAGGAATCACAGTGAGGCGAATGAACCAAGTCTCGCCATATTGAATGATGAAATGGAATCCCATTCCAAAGTCTGAGATGGATTGCATATACCATGTGCAGTCCTGGAGCCTCCTAAAATTCTAACCATTTGTCACACTACCACAGCAAAACAAAAAACAAAAACAAAAACAAAAAAAAACCAACAAAAAACCA
>CAUYQG010295714.1:0-19608 GCA_963574415.1 Tarsius wallacei
TTTTTTGAGTTGGCGTCTCACTCCGTCACCCAGGCTGGAGTGCAGTGGCCGCTTCCGGCCACCGCAGCCTCGACCTGCTGGGCTCCGGCGATCCTTCCGCCTCAGCCTTCCAAGTAGCCGGAATTACAGGCGCGTGCTACCACGCCCGGCTAATTTTTTTTGATTTATTGTAGAGATGAGGTTTCGCCTGCCCAGGCGGGTCTCGAACCCACGGGCTCAGGCAATCCACTCACCTCAGCCTCCCAAGGCATGGGATTACAGGCTGAGCCATCGAGCCCGGCTTCAACTTTCATTTTAAAAACAAAAAGTAAAGGAGATTTGTGGCAGGGGTTTCAGGTTGTCCACCAGTGTTCATTCTTCTCATCTTCCTTTAATTAGAGAATACATACAAGTTTCACCCAGGCACATGGCTGCTCAGTTAATGACTAAGGTTTTCAACCTGACTTGCAGTGAGATATTACCATGTGACTAAATTCTGACCAATGGAGGTGAGCCTTCCAGATCTGCCCTTAAAAGAAATGGGTATAAACCATTTTTGTTCCTTTATTCCTCCATGCTAGGTGGGATGCAGATGTGATGGTAGGAGCTGGAGCAGACACTCTGGACACAGATGGCAGCTTCCTGTTGAAGACGGCAGAGCTGCACCACCACCCTGCACTCCCCACTGTAGACTGTGGAGAGGAACAATCTACCTGATTTAAGCAACTGATTTCCATTGGTCTTTTTCTATAGCAGTAAGATCACACCCTAACTAATATAAGGCCCTGTAGTAAAAAAGGAAGTAACTCCCCAACCCTAGTCTTCTGTATTATTTTTACACACATGGCTTCATATACTTTACTTTGTTTTAAACCTTGCTTTCTGCACTTAACATACATTTTGGCTGTGAATCTCTGCCAGACCTCATAGAGCCCTCTCTCATCTTTTAAACAGAAGCAGAGTACTCTACTGTGTGAATGTATCCTACAGTATTTCATGGGCTCTTTGTGGGTGGACTTACTCTTGATTCGCCGCAGGTAGGCCTCATCTTCTGTCTCAATCAAGGGGAAGTCCTCCCTGGATGGGCAACTGGAGGGTTAACAGGTCACATGGAGTTAGATGACAGAACCTAGGTTACAGACCAGAAAGCAGCCCACCCTTCTTCCCAAACATACCCTGTACTTCGCTTTTCTGATAAGATTCCTCAGTCTCATGTCCTGGCTTCATTTTCTCTCTATCTCTTTTTCTTTCTTTCTTTCCTGGAGCACAGTAGCTCACTCACAGCTACCACACCCTCAGCCTGCTAGGCTCAGGTGATTCTTCTGCCTACAGGCATGTGCCATCAGACCCAGCTAATTTTTTGATTTATTGTAGAGACGTGGTCTCTCCAAATTGCCCAGGCTGGTCTCGAATCCCTGGGCTCAACCAATCCTCTCATCTCCACCTCCCAAAGTGCTGAGATTATAGGCATGAGCCATTGTGCCCGGCCTTGACCTTTTCATAGCACTATGTGCATTTACTGTTATGAATCTCTCCAAGGGTTGCCTGAAAATCAAGTCCGGGCTTTGGCATCAAGCAAACAAGTTCAAATTCTAGCTCCACTATTTACCAGGTGGTTACCTCTCTGTTTCCTTACCTGAAAAATGAGGGTACTGTCTTCCTCACAGGTTTTTTGTTAGGATGAAGTGGAATGTTACAGTGCTTTGAATATACATGTATTCATATTTTTATGAATATATATACATATTTTTTGGGTTTTTTTTAGTTGGAAGCTCACTCTGTCACCCAGGTTGGAGTGCAGTGGCACACTCATGGCCTCAACTTGCTGGGCTCAGGAGATCCTTCTGCTTCAGCCTTCCAAGTAGCTAGAACCACAAGCATGTGCCACCACACCCAGCTAATTTCTTGATTTATTAGTGAGACATCGTCTCTCCAAGTTGTCCAGGCTGGTCTTGAAACCCTGAGCTCAGGCAATCCTCTCGCCTCTGCCTCCCAAAGTTCTTGGATTATAGGCATGAGCCACTGTGCCCAGCCAATAAATATATTACAATTAATATTATGAAGTATAATTTTCACAATTACAAATATTAATACTATTAAAAAGGCCACTATAGATCTACTGCCAATGGGACAGGTATTTTGAATTGTTTTCCTTGAATAGGCAACTTCATATACTTTTGCATGCATTTCTGAAGAATTTGTTCAGAAGTCTAAACTGAAGTAAAAAAAAAATTGGTTTACAAATTATAAATTTGGAGGAGAATCCATTCCCTGAAAGCTAAAGAAAAATTACAAAAATCCTAATTAGAATCCATGCTTTAAGTACAATCTTCCAAGATCCATTTTAAATATTTGACCTGTGCTTTATTGATTTTTTCTGACACAATTAGATACATAGTTGCCTGCCTTGAACCTAACATGTGTCTAAGAGAGGATAAAGATTTGCTGCTTTAACACATGGATTTCCTTCTGGCTTCTACTATGTTGAGTTTGTTTATAAGAGTCTTCCTCTCATCTCTAATATCAATGTTTCCTTATCTTCTTTTTCATCCATTTTTAGAAAATAAAGCTAAATGTAATGCAATCCAAATAACAGTCCTCTGCCTACAGACCAAGATGTTGATGTAGCTGAAATGGTACTGTGCCACCATTGGCACCACTGTCACAGGCAAAATGGCAGGTGCCACTGTGTGACGGCTCAAAATATTTCTTTGCTTGTCAGCTCACACTGCATTTGAAAGGTTGTCGAGGTTGGCAGTATATAAAATATGACTTTAAGGGACTTAAGAACATAGTGACCTTTCCTGTCTTGGGCCATCTTGTCTCTCCCTCAGCCTCTGCCTTCACCCCTGAATGATGCGTTCTATTCCCAGGGGGTGTTGTGGTCTGGGATCTGCTGCTGCAGTTTCCCTGAGGCCATGCGCCATGCATGCATGCAAGAGGCAGACACTCACACGCGCACGCTCTGTTGAATGACGCGGATCCAGGTGCTCCGGTCATCCCGGGATGCCGTGTGCACCTCGTACATCTCAGGTGGGGCCGCGCTGATCAAAAACATCCCTTTCTCCTGGTTGGCAATGTCCCGTACGATTAGATTCTGCAGTGATACCACTGAGGGCTTGTCCTGCCAGTCAGGGGAAAGGAAGGATTAAGCCTGGGAATCCTGGCCCTTGGCCATTTGGGTCTTCAATCCCTCTGGAATGCCCAAAAGACTGAAGAGTCATCCTACAATGCAAATTAAGAGTCCAGGCTTTGGTGCCAGCCAGAAAGGACTGAGAAATGTGTGTGACCCTCGACAAACTATTTGACTAACTTTTTTTTTTTTGAGTCAGAGTCTCACTCTGTCACCCAGGCTGGAGTGCAGTGGCACACTCATGGCCACCATAGCCTTGACCTGCTAGGCTCAGGCGATTCTATCGCCTCAGCCTTCCAAGTAGCTGGAACTCCAGGCATGCGCCACCATGCCCAGCTAATTTTTGATTTATTGTAGAGATGAAGTCTCACCAAGTTGTCCAGGCTGGTCACAAACCCCTGGACTCAGGCAATCCTCTCACCTTGGCCTCCCAAAGTGCTGGAATTACAGGTTTGAGTCACCGCGCCTGGACTATTTGACTAACTTTAAGCTTTACTTTAGTCATCTATAAAATGAGGGTGATACTAATAGGCCATCCTCACAAGTGTAAAAGTTCCTGTGCACAGTAGCAATACCCATTAGCTGTTTTTGCTTTTTATTATATTATCTTAATAGTTGCTATAATAGCTGTTTGGCTGGAGGACTCCAGAGCTCTCTGGGGCTTGGGGGGAAAAGCTGAGAAAGGAGAAGAAGCAAGGGCTCACCAGGGCAGGAAACATGTACTTCTGGTCCTTCTCCTGGAGGAACACCAGCACATCTGTCATCAGCAGCATCAGCACATCTGGCAGGAGATGAAGGCAGGAGAACAGTCAGCACTGGAGGGTCCGAGCAACTGTCTCCCTCTTTCCCAGGGACCAGGCTCACCCCCCCTTAAGTTGGAGCTTCCAATTTCCTTCTTCCTGGCCTTTCTCCCACCTTTTTAGACCTCCCACCCCTCTCCCCTTCAATCTTACAACTTGGAAATGGGAGTGGGGGAAGGAAGACCCTGTGCTATCAGGTGAAACAGCTTCCATGGCTAGTGGGGACCACAAGGGAACACTTAGTGCCTTTGGAGAAAACCCTCCTTATTTGACAGATTCAGGTTTCTTTGGGTTTTTTTTTGAGTTGGAGTCTCACTTTCGCCCAGGCTGGAGTGCAGTGGCATGCTCGTGGCCACTACAGCCTCGACCTGCTGGGTTCAGGTGATCCTTCCGCCTCAGCCTTCCAAGTAGCTGGAACCACAGGCATGTGCCACCATGCCCAGCTAATTTTTCTTTTAATTTATTGTAGAGACAAGGCCTCACCCAGTTGCCCAGCCTGGTCTCAAACCCCTGGGCTCAGACAATCCTCTCGCCTCCGCTTCTCAAAGTGCTGGGATTATAGGCATAAACCACCACACCCGGTTGATTCAGATTTCTTAATCTAGGGTCTACAGACCCCCCCAGGATACCCATTGCTAGGCTTTGGGGGTTCAGTAAACCCTCTGAAGTTGCATAAACAGTTTTATATATTAACACAACACATGTGTATTTTTCTGGGTGAAAGGGTCCAAGATTTTTCTGAGAGTCATAAGGATCTCCAGAGCTAGAAGCCCCATACTTTTGAGCCTTGAAGGTCCATGCCTAACATCTAACTAATGTAAGATCTTTTTGGATATCTGACCTAAATTCCCCTGCCTATAATATTCCCATTTCTCATTCTGTGCTCGGCAGGGAGGGAGAAGTTTCCTTCCTCTAAAGGAGGACTGAAAGACCATCCCTCACTCATTCAGCTCCTTCAATCCCACAGGTCCCTGCTTCATTTTCCTTCTCTATTCTGCCCTCCAGGGTCTCAGATCCTATGGGATCCCACATTCTAAGACCCAGGGAGAAAACAAAGGTCAATTCTACAACACTTGGATGTCACAGTCAAGAAAACACACTCCCTCTTTGCCCTTGGAGATCTTACTAAACTGTGGGCACACAGAAGGGGAGGGCTTTTGCTAAATGCTTCAGAAATAAAGCTCTCCAGTCTTGCTATTTTTAATCCCCCATGGTTTATATTCTTAGCTGCTGCGTGGGAGGGATGGGAAGGAGAGAAAGGGATAAAGGAGAGAGGCTGGTGAAGATTGACAATATTCAAGCCCAGGGAGCAGGGATTTCACGACATGGGGACAAAGGCTCGGGCAGACTCTGGCCTCAGGTATCACAGCCTACTTCCGTCCTTCAGTCTTTACCTCCAATGCTGAGGCCTGCTATTCTCTTGCCTTGATTTAGGTAGGAAGGACTTTGCCAGTGCACACAAATTCTGGAAAGAGAGCCTGGGAAAGTGTTCTCTAGTTCCCAACTCGCCCCCTCTGTTCTGTTCCCTCTTCTCTGCCCTGCCTGTCCTTCACCAGGCTCAGTCCCCCACTCTGGGCCTTCCCCGGCTGTTCCCAGAGCTCCTGCTCATTCCCCAGCCTGGTAGCTGGGATTCCAACTGGGGAAATCAACTATCTTGATCTTGTTCTCCAGTCTGAGTTTGTCTTCCTCATTTACACTTGATCTTAGCCCAAAGGCCAATAAGTGATCTCATTTAAACTTTAAAACTTATATATATATTTTTTCTGAGAGCTATAAGGGTCTCCAGAGCTAGAGGGGCCATACTTTTGAGCCTTGAAGGTCCATGCCTAACATATTAAAATATATATGTATATATTTTAATAGAGACAAGGTCTCGCTAATGTTGCCTAGGCTGGTCTTGAACGCCTGGGCTCAAGCAATCCTTTTGCCTCAGCCTGCCAAAGCACTGGGATTACATGCATAAGCCATCATGCCCGGCCTTCCTTATTTAAATTAGTAACTCTCTGGGCATACACGGACCAATTAAATGAATTAATACTGATAAGGAAGTCCCTGTTAAATGTGGAATTCAGACTTTTGCTGCCACAGAGACCACATCTCCATCTTCCCCACCCCCGAGTCTCACTGCGCTGTGGGCTGCACAGAGGTTGGTCCTAAGGGCTGGATACGTCTCCTACTCGGTATCTGACCCTGGACTCCTGCCGGGGCTGCCAAGCAGGTCACTGACCTTTGAAGCGCCCTGTTGCTGTCTTCCAGAGCAGGCAGCCATCATGGACGAGTTTGCGCCGCAGAAGTTCCTCTCGGCCAAAGGGGCCCTTGCTAGGCACTGGGGTCTGGGCCCGAGGGTCCATGCGGTTATAGATCTCCTGCAGCCGGGCCCCCTTCTCCAGCTCATGCACGTCCTGGTCCACATTGGACAGCAGCTCCTTCACTAGCCCCAGCGCTGTTGTCAGGTCCTGGCGCTCCTCCTCAATCCCTGGCACCGGGGGGTCAGCATGGGGGATGGCTCAGCCAGCATCATCCCAGCCCCCATTCCCATCGTGTCTTGATTCCACCTGGAGAGGCTGCCCAGAATCCCACACCTGGCCCTTCCCCTTCCCTTGGTCACCCCAAGTCTCTCCTTGGTCAGGCAGCCCTCTCCCTGCTACCTGGCTTTCCTGTGCCCTCCTGCTCACCGTGGGAATGCTGTAGGATGCGGCTGATGAGCACCGGGTACTTGGTGATGCGCTGTGTCACCAGCAGGATGCACTCCTGTACCCCATGCCGCTTCAGCACCGCTGAACGGGTCACTTTCTACATACAAGGGAAGATGCAGGGCTCAGGGCCAGAGGCGAGGGCAACAGAAAGGACTGGTACCTAATGTGGTGCTGGCCCTGCCTCGGCCATTTCCCTCACATTGGCCTAGGTGACTGCTTCTGGAAAACGGGGATAATGACGCCACTGGTTTGCTGTGAGGACCAACCAGACAAGGAAGCGAAAAGAACTTGGGGAACTACTCCAATGTGCTCTGCCACTTGGAAGGGTTATTGTTGCAGGTCCACAAGCCGATGGGTCCACAGGGGCAGGTGAGTGCCTGACCTCCGTGTGGGTGTGGCTCACATCACTACCTCCATGGGTGGCGGAGGATGGGTTTGGGTCTTGAGAGGAGGCTCTGAGTGTGGAGAGATTTGCTCACCCGGATGAACTGCTGGAAGCGTTTGTCTCGGGCATACAGCTCCTTATAGAGTTTTAAGGCCTTGGTGTGACGGCTGCAGAACTCTGAGTAGGTCTTCCGCATCTGTTCTGCACTAGGACCTGAGAACTAGGTGTCGGAGAAGCAAGTCTAGGTCAGCATTGCCCCAAAGCCACACCTTATCCCCTGGACAAACCCCTGGCCTCCTGCCTCTCCAGCCCGCCCCGGTTCCCTTCTAGCCCCTAGCATTTGGAAATGTCTACCCCAGGCACACCTCCTTCCATGAACATTACCCGGGGGTCCTGCCTTTTCCCACCTGGCTGATGAGCAGATCACCCAAGTGATGGATGACAAAGTTTCGGGTGCTGCCAGGGCTCAAGGCCTGGCGTCGGCGCTCTAACAGCTGACTGAGGAAGCGTGTATGGATGTCACTGAGCTCGTCCACACAGGGGAACAGGCCCTGGACCACCCCCGGCTCCAACTGTAGCTCTTCCAACATCCCCGTGCGGAAGAGGCGTGTCATGATCTTCAGCGTCCTCACATGATGGAGTTCTGTCTGAATTAGTTCTGTGGGGGACAGTAGGACATTTGGCCTCTACCCTGACTTGGCCACAATTGGCGGGGCCCTAAGCTGGGGACTTTAGGACTCAGATGAAGTTTTCAAGGTCGCTTCTAGGTTAATATTCTGCATAATAATTTTAGATCATTTTCTGATCTTTAAAAAAAAAAATTAAAAATCACCCAGGCTGGAGCATAGTAGCACAATCATAGCTCACTGCAGCCTTGAACTCCTGGGCTCAAATGATCCTCCCACCTCAGCCTCCAGAGTAGCTGGGACTACAGGCTCATGCTAACATGCCTGGCTAATTTTAAATATTTTTTTTTAGAGATGGGAGTCTTGCTATGTTGTCTAGCCTGGTCTCGAACTCTTGGCCTCAAGCAAACCCCCATCTCAGCCTCCCGAGTTGCTGGGTTTACAGGCATGGACCACCATGCCTGGCTCCATTTTTTATCTTTACACCTTATCATTTCATGCTGTTAGCTATTTTAGGGAAGAACCATATGTCTTCTCCAAGTTTAGTTTTTCCACAGTCCCCAGCACAGACAGAATATGGAATGCGCAGAGTAAAGACTGAGGGTTGAAATAAAGAAGGAATAAAGATAGGGCCTCAGTCTTTTTCTAGAAACTCGCCTATGGCAGATCTTTCTGCCACGAATCCTCCTTTTTCCTTCTCTTCTTCTTGCTAATAAACTGTTTTAAAACTACTAAAAAAAAATAGGGCCTTGGAGACAAACTGCACCGAGGGGCAGGGGCCTTGTGGGCAACCTGTGTGATGCCAGGCAGGGTCTCAGAGGCCAAGAGGATATAGGGAAAGAGTCTGGAAGAAAAAGGGCACAGACACACAGGACCTGGCGAAGGAGGAAGAAGACAAGGGTGGTCTTGGCTCACCATAGATGACATCCTGCTGCTTCATCACCTCCTTTTTATGCTGCTGCAGGAAGCTGCCATCCACAGCAAGGCTCCAGGAATCAGCTGCAAAGTCCTTCTCATCCATCTCAAAGTCGCTCATCAGCTCATTGTAGATCACCTCTGCACCTGAACGTGAGTGGGGCACACAGCTCAGAGTCGAACTCTCTTCCCTGGGTCCCAGGCCCTTCTCAGATCCCTTCTCCCTCTCCTTTTTCTGGACTGCTTTCACCAGCCACATTCCCAGTCTCTCTTCATCCTCCCCAGGCCGCCCCGTCCCCCTACACGCAGGCCCAGGCATGCTCACCTTCATCAATGAGAGATTCCACCGAGAGGGTTCGGTTCCGCATGTTGAGGGAGTCTGTGGACTGTGAGAGGATCCGGCGCAACCCCAGGGGAGACTCATCGTTGAAATGTCTGGAGGAAGTGGAGGCTGTCTGCATCACCCCCACTCAGCAAGAGATCCCTTCCCAGGTGGGGAACCAAGGCCGGGATCCAAGAGGCAGTCACCCTGAGCTCTCCTTACTTGTTTGTCTACAGTTCTGAACTCAGGAATTGAAAAGAACCTCTCGGCCCCCCTTGGTCTCCACTGCCACATTCTCTGTCCACCAGGCTCCCCCATTCCTAAACAGAGGCTCACCCAGCAATGTTGGTGGTAGAAACACTCTTGGCTAATGACAGGGAGGAGCGGCCACGGCGGGAGCCAAGAAGGGACTGCCGGAAGCTGTCGGAGGGGTAGATGGCAGAGCTAGGCCGCTCCCGGATGGTCGCTGTGGGGGAGACACCGAGCAGGAAAACATCAGACTCTGGTGCTTCCCAGTATCCAGGCTCCCGGGTTCCTCTACCAGAAAGGAGGCATCCTCTCCCGCCCCGCCCTCCACCCCCCACCAGTCAAGAAAGATGGTAACGATGATACTGCCACCTTGTATTTGTGCAGTACTTCAACGTTCACAAAGAGCTTTTTCTTATCTATCACTTCCCCAAGACAACTCTATCAGCAAACTGAAGCTCAGAAAGGTTAAGAGGCTTGTCCTTTCTTAAGCTCAGAAAGATCAAGAGGGTGACTCAGCTAATGGAGGGGCAGGGGCCCAGGCTCTGCTCTTTTTGCCTAAGTACCATGCTCTGTCTGTTACACCAAAGCTGTCTGGACTGACACTTGACAGCTGCCACCAACACTCCCAAAATGCAGGGTAAATAACTGGTAACAAAAATGTAGGGTGTGACCAGGCTCAGTCGACCAGGCACCTCACGTTCTCATCTGCATTTGAACTTTCCTGCCCTGCCTCTATGCCCAAGAGGCCAGACCACCTCCTTTACACCCCCCTTATCCGCTTGTAACTAAGAGGAAGATGCTGTGTCTGGGAAAAGCCTCAGGGGGGCAGCAGAGCCCTGGAGCTGAGAGCCTGAGGGTCAGCGTCTTGGGGGGCTCCTCCACTCCCCAACTACTCACTCTTACTTCGAAGAGAAACAGACTGCAAGGCGGTGTTGTTCTTCAGCAGGGCGGCTTTCTGTTGCTGTGAGACAGAGAGAGAGAGAGAGAGAGAGAGAGAGACGAGGAGAGAAGAGGAGAAGAGAGAAAGAAAGAGAGATAACAAGGACAGCTGTCATCCAACAATCGGCCCCAGAGGCAGGGGTAGGAGCTAGGCAGCTGGCCCCCTCGGGAGAAAGCTGGCACTGTGGTTAAGACCATCAGGGTGGCTAAGCCCAGTGCTGCGGGGTTCTGTCTACTGTTGTAGGCCTGGCCCACTCAGGGCCTGAGGCCTGGGGTGAGGGTCTGGGCTGCCCCACGGTGAGGAGCGGGGTGAGGAACACAGGGCAGGGAATGAATGGAAAGGCATGAGGGCACCGCACACTCACTACCCTCTCCCCCAGCCCTCTGCCCTCCCTGCCGTCTCACCTTCTGCTTGACCTTGGTACAGTTGGCGAGGGTGTCTTTACAGCGGTTGTGGATAGTCACATTGCAGGCTGGGAGGGTGGGGTAGAGAGGGTGAAGGGAGGGCCGGGTGGTACAGGAGGGGACACACCCACATGCAGACACCCAGCTCCTCCTGGCCACATAGTTCTCGGGACTCTCCCCCTTCCCAGACTTCTCGGCCATTCCCACACCCCAGTCCCTCTCCTCCCACCTCCCTCTTCCTTCAAGCTGGAAATGAAGTGAGGCGGGTATGGGTGCTGAATGAAATTAAGCAGTCAGGAGAGTAGGCAATCCTGACCCAAAGATAGCCAGGGGATGAGGGCGGAGGGGAGAAGTGGCTGCTGGCTGCCAGAGATGAGCTCAAGAAGCACAAAGGTGGCTGCGATGGCAGATGGAAGAAGGACTCCCACAGAACAGAAGCTGGCAAAGAGGCAGCTGGGATGGGGCGAGGGGCAGAGGGGGAAATGGACATTCCCTGAGCTTTTAGTAAATGCTCTACATTTAATTAATCCTAACAAGCCTTGGCGGTTGACTCAATTATCCTCATTTTACAGAGGAGGAACCAGTCCTGGAGAGGTCAAGTCATCTGTCAGAGGTCACACAGCAAGTGTGCACACTGGTACTTAAATTCCAGTGTGCCTGCCTCTAAAGGACACGCTCCTTCCGTGACATCACACGTAGGCCCACATTCGGGCTGGGCCTAAGCAGTTCCGAGACTGCGGGACCCAGTGGCAGAGCAGAGACAGGCCCATGCCCATGTACTGCCTTGCCCGGCTCCTCCCCACCAAGCCTGTCTGCCTTCTCCCTTCCAGGCCCAGGGAGTCCTGTTCCTCCAGTTAAGGCAAATCCACAGCTCCCACACTCCATCTGCTTCTCCCCCGCCCTCCACCCCACCTTGCCACAGGGTAGGAGAGAGGAGGAGAGGGAAGGACGATGCGCCAAGCCTCGGCCCTGGGACCACTGGCAATCCCCTTTCCAGACAGCCCTTGGCCCTCTCCAGCTTCCCCTCCCCCGCCCAACAACACCGGAAACTCTGCTAACTCCTTCAGACAATACCCAGCACCAGGCTCACTTCCACAAATACAAGGCGAACAGGGTGGGGCAGAGGGGGCAGACAGAAGTGGGGGCTGCAGCTGCCCCCATCCCCCTGGAGCTCCCTTCTCCTACTCCCAACATCAGTGTCTCTGGATCGAACCTCCGCTTTCCACCTGCTCTCAAAATAGCGCTGCCCGCCTCCCCTTGTTCCCCTGGCAACAAGCTTCCGGATTGGGAATTTTGTCAGATCTCTGGAGGAATCTGGATTGGGGTTCCCTCCTCATCCTCATAACTCTCAACTGAGCAGTGAGAAAGTAGGGAGCCTCACCGGTTCTTTCTGTGGGTTCCTTCTCCAAGTCCCGCAGGGACTCAGAGGCGAGAGCTTTGGTCCCGTTATTCAGCAGGTCATAATACCTTCAACCCTGCTCTAACCAGAAGCATCTCTTTGCCATAACTTCAGGAGGAACTGGGGGGACAGGGGGAGCAGGTGCCTTCTGTATTGGCATCCTGGAGAAGGAAGGAATTCTTTGCTTATCCTCCCTAAATACAGGGCTACCCTTGGATGTGGGTGAAGGCCAGGAGCTCCAGCCTCCACCCCCGACACACACATACTGCTGTATTCCCTCTTTCTCACTGTGTAATCAGACTAGACACTGGAGACGAGGGGTCCTCATCTCATCTTCTGCTTGAAACGGCAGATTTCAGGCTCTACCCATAGTCAACAGAAAGGAAGGGCAAGGGACCCTGAAGCCCTGAATGCCCAGTTCTGCCCAGGAAGACAGGCAGAGCCAGCTGCGAGGCTGGCAGCTCTCCACCCAGCTCCTGTCACCCCCACCCCACCCCCTCCACACACACAACATTCCTGCTCCTTCTCCAATCAGTTCCCCTAACCCTCGGCAGCTGTTCAAGGAGCAAGGGGGATGCCCAGCGGGCGACAGCTGCGAGGGAGCCAGCCCAGCCTCCCCTCCCCTACATTCCCAGATAGTCCGGTTTATGCCACCTTCCAACAGCCACCACCCCTCAGCGTGAGGACAGGGAGCAAGGGAGCAAGGGGCCAAGCATCTGGCCCTGGTGCGTGGGCCCAGCTGCAGCTCAGAAGGGAGAGCAACCCTTACAGACCGGGGCCAAAAGGACGAATGAAAAGACCAGGGTCAGAGAGGACCGAGTCTGAGTGATATTCAGGGTCCAAACAACTTACTCGGGCAGATGAGGGCCTCCTTGGCTGTGATGCTCTTGTTACAGGCATAGCACATGGTCATGCCTGAAACCGAAATGGTTGTGAAGAGGTGCCCGTTGGTATAGCGGGCATCCTTGGCTTCCTTCATCTTCTCCTTCTCCCGGGTCTGCAGAAGAGGTGAGAGAGACAGGAAGTGAAGCTGGAAGATGCCAGGGTGCCTGGAGTCCGGAGAGACAGGCCGAGGGAAGAGGCAAGGGAGGAATGCCTGTCTGGGGCTGCTGGAGAGAAACCAGGTCCTAAAGCAGAGCCTGCAATAGGGTGTCCAAGGTAGTTGTCCAGGGGTGACCAGGCCCGGCTCCGGGCAGCTAGCCTGCAGGACTCCGGGGCCCGGACCTACCTGGCCCCTGCGGCTGGGCTGCCTCCTGTTGCCACTCATCTCCCTGGCTCTAGGTCTCCGCGTCCTCACTCCACCTCCTAGCCCTAGCTGTGCTCGCCCCCAAGCTGCTGTACTCTCTTCTCTGTGCTGGGGGGAAGATGCGCAGAGGAGGGGGGAGCAGGCGAGGCGGGGGTGCCAGCTCACCAGCGCTTTCCAATCTATGGGAGTTAGCTCCTCTTATAACCATGACAACCGTGCTGGAGCCGCTGTCTTTCTCGGTTGCAGTCACAGAGGGGGGCAGAGATCCCCTTAGATTGGCTGAAGCGGGCAGGATGCCTCCACGGCCACCTCCAGCCCAGAGGTCAGGATCCCAGACCTCTAACTCTTCTCCCAACACGTCTCCTACTAACCTCGAGGTGGGGGAGCTGGTTTGGGGTCATTCCTTCTCCCCGAGATCTCTAAGTAAGGAAACTCAGCCAGCCATCTCCATCTCGGTTGCTCTCAGCGGAAAATCCATCCTGCAGTCTAACCTCTACCCCTCTCATACCACCCTCCAGAGATAAAACCCAGGGGAGTCCCCGCTATTGCTCCTCACCCAACTGGTCTCCCCCATCCTAGAAAGTCCTTTCCAACATTTACCCTCCATCCTCCAGCTTTGGGTCTCTGTAGGGATGGGGCACCCTGACCTCCCTGTCTCCTATCTCTTCTCCGGCTTCCCCCACCGCCCCCAGTGTCTCTCTGCAAGTCAAGTCATCCTCCCCAGCCCTCCTTATCTGTTCCTCCTCTAGCCCTGGTGCTTCCCAAAAAGCCTGAGAAGGCGAGAATGTGGGAATATCACTCTTCCCATCTCTTCTAGAACCTTCCCCAGCTGTCACCTCAGATCTCTGGTTTTTGTGGGTTTTTTTGAGTTGGAGTCTCACTCTGATGCCCAGGCTGGAGTGCAGTGGCCGCTCCCGGCCACCGCAGCCTCGACCTGCTGGGCTCGGCGATCTTTCTACTTCAGCCTTCCAAGTAGCTGAACTACACACATGCGCTACCACTGGATTTTTTTTTTTCTTAAGCTGTGGAGTACAATTCAGGATTAGGTATATAAGTGGTCATCGTACAGGTGAAGTTTGAACCTCCCATTGGTCCTCACTTCACCTGGTAGGTCTCTGGATTTTCCCTCTATTCTTAGAGGATGGAGAGCAGGAATAGAAGCTGACAGGACCACTCCCTTCAAGGTGTCCTGGCCTCTCAGAAATCAAAGAGCAACACCCAGATTGCTGAGGCTGAGGCTATAAGGCTATAATGATCTGGCTGGGGACAGATCATTACAACTCAGGGGGGAGCCCTCCGCCTGGCCCTTAGGAGACTAGTCCTGACTCACAGCTCCAGCCACACAGCAGTTAGGAGGCGAGGGAGGGGCACAGCCACACAGGACTGATGCTTGGGATAGAAAGGGCAGAAAAGGGAAGTGTAGAAGGGCTGAGTCAACAGTGCAGGGGCCAGAGAGCACTGGGCTGCAATGCCCTAGGGTTTCAGGGCCTGCTAGTGGCCCAAGATCCTTCTTCCTCCTGCCTCTCTTCCGCCATCCCAGACTTGCCTGATGACGGGCAGAGGGTTGAGGTCATCTCTCCTCTCTACTCCCAACATGCACCCTCCCACCCCCAACTGTTTATTACTCTTTTCTCCTCTCCTCCTGCTCCTTCCTTCTCTTCCTGTCTCCTGGTCTCTCCCTGTCCTCTCTCCTCTCAGGGTCTCCCTCCTGGGCTTCTCCCTCTGCCTTCCCTTTCTCAGCCTCCTTCTCCACAGTTCTCTCTGCCCACGGCCTCTCCTCCCCTCCTCCTCCCAGCAGGCCAACTCCTCGTCTATCTAGGCTAGTTCAGGAAGCTGAGTTGCCTCTAGCCTCTAAACTGTTCCAGACTCCTTTTTCTATTCCGGTGCCTACCTACCTAGACCACTAAGAAAATCCTCCCTTTGGTCTAACCTCCATCTATCTTGCTCAAATTAAAACTCTTTAGAAGTTCAAATTTGCCTCTGAATAATAACCTCGCAGTGCCTCAAAGACCAAGTCCAAAGACCTCTTCCCACTGCTACACACTCTCCCTCCTCCCCTGCTCTCCCAGCCTTCTCTACGACACAAGTCAAAAGTCTGATTGCTTATTACGTTTGAGCTAAAAGCAAGCAAGCATGAAAACGGTATTAAAAAGAACGTGCCTGAACCAGGGTCATTCTCGAATAGGCAGTGCTCAGATTGGCCCTAATGCTGCTGCGAGTCCCCCCTCTACATCCGACCTCTGCCCTCACCCTCCACCCTCTGGCCTCCCCACTCACTCACCTGCCCGACCAGCTCTGATGGAGTGGCACAGGGAGGGAGAGGATGGCGGCAGCCAGAGCACAGGGTCTCTACGGTCCTTTCCCTCTCTGGCATTGATGCCCCAGAGACAGCCCAGGTACTCTGGGCCCTGCCTCCTCCAACTCCTGACACTCACCCTCTCTCGAAGCACCCCCCTCTCTAGGTGGGCCAGCAGCGGGCAGCAGCCACAGCAGCACATCCCAGCATGGGCACTGCCCAGCAGCAAGCGGCCCTGGCACTGCCTAGCGCTATTGTTCCAGAGGCGGCCTGTGCCCGCCCCAGGGCTCAGGCTGGTGAGGATGGAAGGACACAGGGCCTGCTTACCAGGGCTGCCTGCTCCAGAGATGGAGTGAGTGGATTTGCTTGGTCCTCTGTCCCACTCTTTTCTAGGTATTCTTAAGATAATCACACCAATCTCCCATTTGCTCACCCCTGAGCAGGGCAGCCCTTCACCTCTATGTCCCAATCTGTCTATCGAGAAGAGAGCCCTTTAAAAGCCACAATACCCAACCCCAATGTTCACAGCCCTTCCTGCTTGGTTCAGTCCCTGCTGTCCAATGTCTAGAATTATCTGCTTTTTTTATAAGTCCCACGGGAAGTCTTTCTTGCTGCATACCCTTTATCCACACCACTGCTACATCAAGAATAAGCCGGGCGCGGTGGCTCACGCCTGTAACTCCAGCATTTAGAGAGGTGGAGGCAAGAGGATTGCCTAAGCCCAGAAGTTTGAGACCAGCCTGGGCAACTTGGCAAGATCACGTCTCTACAAGAAATCAAAAAATTAGCTGGGCATGGTGGAGCACACCTGCAGTTACAGCTATTAGGGAGGCTGAAGTGGAAGGATTGCCTGAGCCCAGCAGGTCAAGGCTGCAGTGGTCATGAGTGTGCCACTATATACCAGCCTGGGCAACAGAGAGACTCAAACACACAAAAAAGAGAGTAAAGTGCATAAAGAATATAAAAGCCAGCCTGGGCAACTTGGTGAGACCTCATCTCTACAATAAATCAAAAAATTAGCTGGGCCTGGTGGCACATGCCTGTAGTTCTAGCTACTTAGAAGGCTGAGGTGGAAGGATCACCTGAGCCCAGCAGGTCGAGGCTGCGGTGACCGTGAGCATGCCACTGCACTCCAGCCTGGGTGACAGAGTAAGACTCCAACTCAAAAAAAAAAAAAAAAAGAATATAAAAGCCCTTAGCATAATACATGATATACAAAAGGTACTCAATACGTGTCTAGGAAGGAAGAAATGGAGGGAGGGAGGGAGGGAGAGAGAGGAAGGGACGAAGGAGGGACGAACAAAAGGACACCAAGACGTAGGGTCTCAGCAGCACCCTGTCCCTACTCTGGGGACCCTCTTCATTCTTTATCAGAGCTTTTGAGCCTTCTGTCTCCTCTCATTTCTCCTTTTCTCCCTCCTTCTGAAGGGCTCCCAGTCCTTCTCTCCTCCTGCTTCCTTTGAGCTTAGACCATGAGGGTTTCCTCTGAAAGCCAGAAGGCCAATCCAAACCTTCTTTCTCTGTCACCCCAGATCTTGGTCACTTTTGGGAAAGACAGAGCCCACGGCAGAGGACACTGTGGCTATCTGCTGAAAAGCTCAAAGGCAGATAGCCTCCCTCCTCTCTCCACTTTGTCTCCCAGGCTGAAAGAGGAGGAGGCAATGCCAGAGTGGGCAATGCCAGAGTGGGCAGCAGGGTCTGGCAGAGCCTACCCAGGTGAGGCAGAGCTTCTCTGATCAAGGCCTGAGCTCTCTGCAGCCCTATCGGGCATGTCCACACAGAGACCTCTGGGAGAGTCAGGTGGTACTCAGAATCGTCTCTGCTCCAGCTGAAACTGGCAGCAGCCCCTTCCCCTGTGTTCAGACTCTCTGTGCAGTGACCAGAGGGTCCTTGGAAGGTCCCACTGGAATCTGAGCCACCTGTGGCTCAGCCCTGGACAGCAGAGGTGCAGAGTCCTTGGCTGTGAAGGGCACAGGGCCAGGGGGTGAGCTATGGGGTTGGGAAATGAGACTGAGAAGAGGCCTTGGGACAGTCTTAGCCAGGCTCTGCTCCTCTTTGAGCTTCCGGGGACAAGATGAAGGCAGGAGGCTGAAGGGAAGGCGGCCAAATGGAAATACGAATGCCAGAGACACAAACAACAGAAAAGACATCACTGAACACACAAAGGCACTTAATAAACGCTTGCTTAGTGAATGAGGATGAGACACCGGCAAGGAGGGTGGGTACACTGGTGAAGCAGAAGGGGATGCCAAGGGCCACAGGGGATAAAATCAGGCTCAGGACCCTGAGACCCAGGCATCCTGGACTCCAGCCTGCCCCCTACCCGGCCACACCTGTCAGGCCAGGAGAGAGAGACAAGCAGAAAGAGAGGGAGGAGGAGTGATGCAAACAGACGGGCATTTGTGCAAGTGAACAATAGCCGTGCCAGGACTCCCTGCCCTCCTGGCACAGGGCAGGCCGGCTGGGTTGGGAGGGGGGCAGCTGCTGCTTGCAGCCCCACCCCCACCCTCTCCCAAGGAGACATAAACAAACCCAAAAGGGTCCAGCCAGCTCCTCTCAACCACTTCTCTTAGCAGGTCCAGAAACCCGAACCAACCCACTCACTCGGATCCTAGATGATACTTCAAACCAGCGGAGCTACTTCCTTGCGTCCAGAGACATAAGCCCCCTACTTTGGTGATCACAGTTCAAAACAGAAACCGGGAGCATCTGGGGACAGACATAGGAGGGCAGGCAGGCAGACAGACACTCCAACACACTCATAACATGCACACGTGAGCTCATTCAGATCTGTCCCCTCCCTGATTCCAAGGTCACAGTTCCAGTGCCAGAGGGCCTGGGACCAGAACCCTCTGCAGCCCCTGGTCAGCCTCAGCTGGTCTTTCCCCAGCCACCATCTAACCGCCTGCAAGTACCTCAGTGACTTCCCTAAGCCTTGGTCTGCGTTCCCCCATCCTCACTTCTCCCATCCCCCTCAGCTCTTTCCCTAACCTCCATGACCCTTGGAATCTTCTTCCATGCCCCCCAAAGCCTCAACCCCCCAGAGGACCCCCAATCCCTCCACTCCCCTCCAGGCTCCCTCCCAGGCTAGCTCAGCCCTCTGTGCTACACTCCCAGTCCGGCGCACAAAGCCAGCCACCTCTCTACCACTCAGAACAAAGAAATAGTCGCTCTCCTCCCTCCTGACTCCACCTGCCCGCCACACACTCCAGTGCTTTGGGTCCTGGAGATTCCGGGGGAACCCCCAGCCCCCATAGCCATCCCTGGACCTCTGGCCTCTGCTTGGCAGAAAAGGACCCTTTGTTCTGTGGGACATGAAGGTGAGGGCTTGGGAAGGAGGGGGGAAGTGCAGAGGGCTAAGGAGAGAAAGGGGACCTATGGGGTTTGGGGGTGAGGAGGTAGGAAGTGGAGCAGAGAGAATGGTGGGGGTGGAGGACTGAAGTCAGCTCAGAAGAATAGAAATGCGTGAAAAGAAAGAGAGGCATGGAGCAGCGACACGGGTGGAGAGGGACAGGTGACACTTCAATGCCTCAGAGCGCAGGTCCAGGAGCCAGGCAGGGATGGGGTGGTGAGGTGTCAGGGCTCAGCTCTGACCCATCCCCCACATAGGTGGCAGGGGAGACCATCTTCCTCAAATCATCTCTTTTCCAGCGGGCGCCCCTCTACTTCCCACCACAGTATAAAAAGAAAGGAGACAGCTGGTGTGCTGGGGGGAGGGGAAAGAGGGGATCCAAGGTTTATTGGCTAAGAACCAACTCCCCCCCTCTGTAACCACAGCTTTCCGGAGGTGGCCCTCCCCTTCCGACCAGCCCAAACCGACAACCACCCTCCTCTTGTGGCCTCCTTGTCCTCTTAGATACGCCCACTCTGCCCCCCATTCCCCAGTCCCAGCCAGGTTTCCCAGTTCCCCCCTCCCCCCAGGGCCAGCCCCAGGGTAGAAAGAAGAGCCAGACATCGGAGTCCCAGTCCCCTCACTACTAAAAAAATTCCCGAACAGGGCATGAAAACCCAGGTATCTGACCTCCCAGCTCCCCCAATAATAGAAAAAAACCCCAGTGTCTAGCCCCACTAGAATACCTATAACCCCTAGCCAGGTCTGGGGGGGGGGGGGGGCGGGGGGGGGGGGGGGGGGGGGGGGGGGGGGGGGGGGGGGGGGGGGGGGGGGGGGGGGGGGGGGGGGGGGGGGGGGGGGGGGGGGGGGGGGGGGGGGGGGGGGGG
>CAUYQG010295715.1:0-22723 GCA_963574415.1 Tarsius wallacei
GTGGGAAGCACTGTTAATGGCTTTAAAGCTTTTGCTAAATGTATAAGAATGACCTAGGTTAACCCATAAATTAGCTAAGTCAACTATCAATGTTTTTCTTGGAAGAAATGCATAGCCAGAAAACAAAATTTAAGTTTTGATGTGTAAGCTCATTTCTGCGTGTTCAAAATGAATTTCAGCTTTCAATATCTTTCCGATATAGTTCACATTTCTTCTCCCATACTTCTAACATAAACTACTATGAAGTTTGTACTTATTCATTCTCTATAAATACTTTTTACTTGTTAGAATAACATTTTATTTCAGGTATACTCCTAGTTGTTATACATGTATGTTTCTTTGAAACTATATATACCTTTCCTATATTTCCTAACCAGCTCCAATTCATTATACAAGATGTAACAAATAATATATCAGCAACTAAAGCCATGAATAAAAATAAACTTATATTTTAATTTCACTTGAGGGTATTTTTAGAGCTTTTTACACATCATTATATAACAAAGTCTTGTTTAAAAGCACTGGTCATTTGTGATTAGAAATTAGGTTTAGCATTATTTAATAAAATTGAGCAGTAGTATCTTTTTTCTATCATTCCAAGTGTTCAAATAACTTCAGAAATTTAAAACATAAGTGTAAAATATAAATTTGTTCATATGATATAAACTAATATTTCCAAAAGAAAAATTAAATTAGGAAATCTTTTCTGAACCTACTGAAAGCGACAGGGTGTTAAAATATGATGTGTTGCCTTTGTTCATGTTCTTGCATTGTTGATATTTGTTTAATTTTATATCCTTTTCTCCAATCAAATTCATGGAAGCAATTTTTTTTGTTTAGATAACCATTACATTTATGAGTACATTAATGATATTTACATTTGAACATCAACTTTCTTATTTTTTGTTTTTATTTTTTTGATCCTTTAATTCATTCAGTAGTTGACTGACTTACTTCAAAAGAAGAATTTTAATACTGGGTATAGAAACAGGCACATTGTGAACACTTCCTGTTATCAGCTCTTTAAAGATGATACATGTTAGTAGACCTATTTTGTTATCATTAGATTAACTAAATTAATTCAGATTGATTAATGAAAAAAAACAAAATCCATAAACTATGTAATAAATTGAAATTTCAGATTAAACTTAAAAAGTTAAGTTGCTTTAAAATATTGTAAGATTTAGGCATATAGATATTTGTTTGAAAGCTGGCAATATTATAACTATACATTCTCTGAAAATGATACACACGGTGTTATCAGGTTGAAAACTAACACAAAATTGCTTAATTCTAGGGAATCAGTGAAAACAATTAGTACATAAATATTTGGTGAGCTAAAAATATTTTAACTTTATTTATTAAGTTAATCTAAAATAGCATTTCTTTGATTGTATATTACAGAATAGAAATAATTTTCAAAGGCAAAAGAATTGGAGACAGAATGGAATAAAGAAATAAAAATCCTTTCAAAAGTACTCTGAAGTAAAGCACCTACATATAAAACTGACCTTCCAATATCAATCATCTTCAGTGTGCAGCTTCAGGTTTCAGGTTCCATTAATTTGAATGAGCATCAGTGTGTTGAACAGAGAAAGCGTTTACAATGGAGAGAGATGTTTTTTCAGAATCAGTATATAAACCCTCTTTTGACAATCTGAAGTGTGATTTTCCCAGAGGTAATCCATTTCAAACCAACAGTGACTACTCATTTTAATTAGTTGCAGACAGTTTTGTAAATTAAGTTCCCACTTCTAAAGTTAAAATTCCAGAAAGAGAATGCTTTCATTTTGTTAATTGCTAAACGAGTTTCCAAGGCAAAGTAGAATGAAGGAAGGGCTTTCTAATCAGTAGGTGGCTCATAGAAGTCACACTCCTGTGGATGTTGAACGGTCTCTTAGTAGGTCTAGGATGTTAGCATGTTGAATGTACAAGTTTGTAGCTGCCTTTGAAATAAACCATACAAATAGATTCATTTTAAATTAAAGACATTTTTCCTCCCTTCAGTCATGTGCCTTCATGATTCTTACTTGAATCACACATACGTGAAGTTATTTGAATTAAAAGTATGAACTAATACTCCAACACAAGATCTGATGTTTATAAAGCACAGCATTCTAATCCCTTTTTGTGATATTCACTCCCTGAGTGGCCTAAGGCAAAAATCTTTGTCTAGGTTTCAAAGACATATGAAAGTACATGTAAATGTAGAAATTACATACACCCTTGAAAGCCCCTCCACCTCAATCAAAGAGAAATACTAGTTTGAGATTCAGTTCACGTCTGAAAGAAAACTTAGAACTGGTTTCTCTACACAAGGAAAATTTTTGAAGGCTCCTTCCTACCTATGCATCTACAATCTTTGGATGTAGCTTTAGGCAATTCTGGGAAGGATTCTCAAGGAGAGACTGACCCCTGGAGGCAGACAAATCTCCCTGTTGGCCAGTTCTGGCTTTTGCAATTTTCAGAGATATTAGGTAAAAGACTCTGACGAAAGGGATAAGATCAGAGGCAATTCCAATGTGTTCCTCACCTGCTTCCCCACCTTCCCTTTCCACATCCTCTAAAATACTTGAAGACAAGGTAATGGATTTATAAGTGGTAGAATATGAAGATCTTTGAAATCATGTACCACTGGACCATAAACTCCATGAGGGCAGAGATTTATCTTTATAGCCTCATCTTTTAGCAAAGTGCCTTGTACTTAGCACTAAATAAAACTTTGTGCAAAGAGTAAATAAACAATTTAATCTAATCTAATTCCTTTATTTCACAAAGATTAAGTAAATTGCACAAAACCCTATACTTAGCAGAATACATAAATATTGGTTGAACATCCATCAAAAACAATGTAGACAGGATAAAAGAGTTATAAAACAATCTAGCTTAAGATGAAAGTCAAAGTAGCCCCATAAAACAGATCATAGCTGTAGTTATTTTATGTCAGCCCCCAATTGCTGCCCCTATATTTCTGTTTTTCGAATGGCTTTGATAATTATTTTCAGAAGGCATCTACAAACTTCATTGACTTTATATCAACAAAAGAAGGAAAGGGGGAGTGGGGATATTGCTTGCTCTGTACAACTCATAAGTTTTAGTCCAAAACACAAAGTCACAATGAGAAACCTTTGGTTTCTCCAAGAGTATTGCCCTCCTACCAGATGATGCAAATTAAATGTAAGACATTGAGCATTGTTGACTGATGTTACTTCTGGTAAGGCATGGCTTAAATATTACTTGATCAGTTATTTAAACCTTAATGCAAATAAACTACTCTTGTAACAGAGACTTTGGTTGTGGGAAGAACATGAAGCTCTTGTAGTTTTAGTCACTATATATTTGTCAAGGTATTCACAAAAGCAAGATTTGTTCCCCTAATAATTCATCATATGACCGCCTCTAAAAAGAATGAAATTAGAGAAACTCAATACCTGCTGAAATTCCTCACCCTATTTTATACTTTAATACAATTTATATTATATTGTGGTTAGGGTGCTCCATTTTTCTATACTGCTTAAAGTCTCCCGTGAGTCCTTAGCCATTGGGTGTTCAACTGTTTAGTGTTATAGCATAAGAACAAAAAACAAATACATGCAATTAGAAGACAGACTTCATAAACTTCAGTTTATTAGGGTCAATTCTGTTTTCTCTCCATTGAAATCATGCTCGAGGGAGCAGTTTTTAAGTTGAGAAAAACACAGCTGCAAACATAAGCTAAACTTCTCTTCTTTCTTGCCCCATAAATATGTATTATATCTTCTTGTATACCTCTAAATTTTTGCTTAAAACACTTAAGTTCTTCCCAAATTTGCTCAACTCTTAGTTTTCCCATCCTATAATCTAGAATTAGTCTGTATTGACAGTTGTATTCTTATTTTTTCTCTTTTTTGAAGCAAAGCTTATTTTTCTTATTATAAAAGCAATTTACGCTCCATGTATAACACAAAGACATATAAAGAAAATAATAATAATAATTCTACTACAAGATAAGCACTACTGACATTTTTTAAAATGTGCTCATGGGTTTAATAGTTGAACCTATACTATACATTTATTTCCCCTTTTTGCTTTTTTCACATACATAAAGTACCCTCTTACCAGAGGGAAATATGTTTCAAGACCCCTAGTGGGTGCCTGAAACTACAAAAAGTACAGAACCCTATATAAAGTATGTTTTCTCCTAAATGTATAAATTGGGTACATTAAGAGATTAACATTAACTAACAGAAAAAGAACAATTATAACAATAGAATAAAAGTTATGTGAATGTTGTCTCTTCCTTCTTTTTCTCAAAATATCTTTTTGTACACAATATTTTTAGATTGTGGTAACTGAAAACCCAAAAAGCAAATTGCAGATGAGAAGCTACTACTGTATAACCTTCTAATGTTAACCTTACAATTTGAGGGATTTTGTTTTTGCCTTTTTGTTTGTTTTTCTAACTTACAAATCCTAAGTGTATTGGTAGATATGCTTTTAATTTTTATAAATTCTACTAGTGACAATTTTAAAGAACATTCAAACTTATATTTATGTAGTTAACAAAACAAGATCGGATTATATTATTTGGGACAATACTAGCTAATCTTCAACCCGTCCCACCACTTGTCACCATCTCTTCTCATCTTCCAGGTTAGATTACTTCTATTACGGAAGTAAAGCAAAATATTAGCATTATTAAAATTGTATTTTTTATCATCTATTCTCTATTTTTAAGCATATGTTTTAAAAGGTGCAAAGATATTTAAAAATAAACTTAGAATGGGTAACTTGTAGAATGAATATCCTGCCTTAATTACATGTGAATAATTTAAATGTATAACATCATGACTGCTCCTATACATTTACCCTTTGGATTCCCTAGTTTAGTTTCAGCTTAATTTTTTTTTTTTTGAGTCAGAATCTCACTACGTCGCCTAAGCTGAAGTGTAGTGGCACGCTCACGGCCACCACAGTCTCAACCTGCTGGGCTCAGGTGATCCTTCTGCCTCAGCCTTCCAAGTAACTGGAACTACAGGTATGCGCCATCATGCCTGGCTAATTTTTTGATTTATTGTAGAGACGAGGGTCTCACCAAGTTGCCCAGGCTGGTCTCAAACCCCTGGACTCAGGCAATCATCTTGCCTCAGCCTCCCAAAATGCTGAGATTACAGACTTGAGCCACCATGCCCAACCTAGTTTCAGCTTTTTAATGTCTGGATATACCTTTAAGTTTTGTTGTCTTATTGCTGGTAAGCTTGTTTGTGATTATGATTGACTAACTTTTTACCCACGCAATCTACAAATTCAATTGTAACTAAAAAAGTTATCTTCAATTGTGTAGTTTGCCAATCTTTCTTGTTTAGTTATTTTTGTTATTGTTGTTGTTTCTTTTTCAATTCCAGGAGTAAGTTAGAAACAACATAGCAGAAGCCAATTTTTATGTATTTCTCTTTGAGTTCCTTGGCCCTCAGGAAAGCCATAAAACCCACTAAGATTGGGCTAAGACTCTTTAAACCAGTAGAAATCTTGGCTTATGTACAACATAGAGATGTCATCTTTCTCTCCCCATACTTGGCAAACTCCTGCTTCTTCCTTTCTCTCTAAGAGTCACTGTTCATTAGCTCTCTATTCAAAAACTAAAAAAAAAAAAAAAATTAGAAAAATATAATTTCAAAGAATGAAGGAAGATCAGCTCAAATTTCTAAAAGCAGAAATCTTACGATTAAACGATTTTAAAATATTTTGGTCTTGCTATTAAAATTTTAGTGTATATGTTATCCTACGTAGCTTCAGTAAACACTATTTTTATTTCATGAGATTATTTTTTATTTCTGCTAATTTTTTCTTTAGTTTTATTTCATTTCTTTTTTTTCACTTTTTTTCATTTCAAAGAACAATTCTTGTTTATATTGAGGATAGCATAATTTTCTAAAAATTTTTATACAATTCTCATGTTATTTCATTTTGTGAGATCTATGTTTTCCTCTGAGTCTTCCAAATGGCAATGTCTTTTTCTTAGGATTATGTATGTTTAAATATATGTGTAGAGATAGACATAAATATATTTATACATATATATTTAGATACATATAAATATGTAGAAAGAGTAAGAGAGGTTCACGCTGAATTATTAATTATTAATATAATTATTAATCATTATTATTTTAAGACTTATTATGAGGCTATGAGAACTCTCATTAAAGAAATGAACTCAATTTTCAGAAAATGTCAACTATAAATACACATAAGTATGTTAATCAATAGAATATGGAGGTTGACTTCCATCCATTGGTCTCTGCAAGCAGTTTAACCTATTTAGAGCCAAGACTAGAAGTAAGTCAGAAACACACAACTCCTATTCCAAATCCTAGACATGCATCTAGTGAAGTTTCCATGTTCTGAGATGAGAGTATCTCCTACTCAATTTCCCAGAAAACTGAGTTTGACAGCAAATCTCTAGTATTCCATCTTAATTTCTGCCCATAGGGCATGTATTTGCAGAGAATACATCAAAAGAGAGGCATGGGATTGAGGAATAGGGGAGAGAAGAACAGAGACACTGTGCAGTGAGTGATGCTTCTGGAGTTTTCATGTTGGCTCAGAGCTTGTATTTTGGGAACAAGGAATAAATAGTGGGAATAATGAGGATACTTCTATTCACTTTCAGGTTTTAAAAAAAAACCTGTTTTTATCCTACAGTACTGCATAATTGGTGTTTTCAATTCAGGTCTGTGGGATCCAGATCTAGTGGATATTTTTCACCAGTTCTGGCACCAAAATAATATTCAGTGCTAGTTTACAGTGTCATTATAAGTTTTAAACATTATAGTAGGAATTGGAAAAGGTTATATTAAGGGATACTATCTTAACTTAGAAGCTACTTTGTCAAGGTGGCATAAGTTAAAAAAATATTTTCACGTGGAGCTAGTTCACGAGGTCAAGTAATTATTCGCATTGTTTTGCTTTTTCCATTTCCCAACTTCTTAAATGTATTTTTTGTGTAGATTTCACTTCAAAGTAGCATTTTCTGTGAGTGGTACCTAGAAACTCTAAGTTTAAATTTTTCTAATACACCAACCACATAATAAAAAGAGCTTTTGCTTCTCATACCATTGGCTATTTTTAGTCATGTGTCCATCTGTGAATCAATTTCTGTGATCAAGGTGATGTAGAAATTTGACATGTTCTGAGTCAATCAGCCATGTAAGCTGAAAACCAAGAATCGAGCCAGTCCCACCCAAAACACATGAAGTTTGGAGTATGGAGCTAATTCTGTAAATAAAATTCAAAGTAGATTTTTTCAGGCAACACAATATTCTTTCTCTCTATTTGCATTCATCAAGTTCCATGTGCTAGTAACTAAAGACAGAGATCATGCCAAATCATGGTCTTTGACTATAGATCCCAGCAGCGTCTATGATCTCAGTGCTTTTTGCTTTCCTATAGTTTCAGAGATGTGGTAAAATAGTTATTTGACTCCTTCCTATATTCCATGGTGCACTTCAATATATGACTCTTTACAATGGTGGTAATTGTTCTCTTTGATGTGAAAAGGAAAACTACAGCAGGAAAAATTTGGGAGGTCCTCTAGGTCCCATTGGTCTACACTTTTACTCTCATTCTGCCTTTGCTGGAACTAACTATAGCTGGAGATAGAGTTCAGATTTTTTTCAGTCTTCCAAAGGATCAATGGTTCTGGACTTTAAACCATTTAGATTTGTTTTTCACAAAGAGAAGGAGCCTCTGAAAGTTCTTCTACTGAGTCCCTGAAACTCCAAGCTTGGTTATCATATTATTTGGGTTCCAAGTTAGAGTCTACCATCTAACTAATGCTTTGTTGTCAAATAATCAGAACTGCAGACTTCCCAGCTTAGATTGGAGGGACCCTTGTTGCCCTCTACAGACGTCAATGTGATCCATTCTACATTATTACCTCATTGTCTTGTCACCCCATGACATAAGAGCAAGAAAGAGTTGGTTCCTCCTAAGAAGCCTGGGATATTGTTACTTGAAGAGAATGACTTGAAGAAAATGACTTAACAACTATGTTAAGACAATGCAATGGCACAAGAATAAATAATAGAGTCACATTAAGGAGGACTCTTCAGTCCAATGTATGCATGAGGAGAGTAGAAAGAAAGGAGCAGTCACAAAACCAATGATTATACAAGACAAAGTAAGATGAATGTCTTAAGAGAAGTGGAAGGTAAACAGTGATTGGGAATAATAAGAAGGGTGTTGTGTGAATTAAAACATTTGAGAGAAACTTCCTAAAATGTGCAGGATTGTGAAAGAATTGTAATAATAGGAGAGGCTTTTCAGGCTGAAAAATCAACATGGAGAGTCTCTAAAGGAGAAAATTCTGAAAGCATCTTCATATGCAACTGTGCTCTTTTTTCCAAAGACTGCTGGTCTTTCTTCCAAAATCACAGATCACCTATTCTAACTCCTTTTCAGCTGTTAACAAATTAGTACTTTTAACAATATTTGACATATGTTTACTTCTCTATACTAAGCAGATTAACTCTTATTTCTGCGTATTTTGACAGCAAAGGTAAAATTTGCACTGCATCTTTATTAAACAAGGAGAAAGTGATTTCTTTTAACCTAAAAGGCAAATTGTAAAAGGAATATTGTATGTCTCAAGCAGGCCACAACTGCGACAGGGTGGATAGCTCTCAGGATCAGTCTTCTACATACCTCCATCTTCTTGTTACTGACATATTAAACAAAGACCAACATTAAGGGCTTGAAAAACTACCGATAGCGATAGCTCAAAGGTTGTACCCTCATATAGGGGGTTGCCATATAGCGTTTTCTATGGTCTTGGTTCCAAGACACCGGATCAATTTCTTTTGTTTAAGTCTCTTTTATAATTTCTAAAAAGCTAGCATGTTGGCCACCAGGATCATCCTCAGACCAAGAACAATGATCAATTTCTTCTACACTGAAATAAAGCAACTCAGAGGTCACAAGGTAGCTATTTACTTTACTTCAAAAGTAGGTCTAGCAGAAAACACAAGTCAACATTACCAGGAAAAGAGAGAATTCCTTGTTCTTTATTTATTAATGAGACAACTTTCCAGCACTCTGTGGACTAAGAGTCAGAATTGACCACAAAGTTCAAGGAAGAAAAGGCAAAAGCCAGGGTAGAAGGCAAAGAAAACTTGTTACCCCAGGCACTTTCATTGGCCAATGCCAAGTTTGAATGTGTGTGTGCAAGGTTAGAGAGCACAGGCACTTTCAGGAAAAGAAAGTAGGCAAGTTTGGTTAAAACATACTCCTCTGGGTAGAAGAATTAGAAATGCAGCTGGAAAAGTAAGTATGGTCATACTGTAAAAGACTTGATTCCCAGGTAAGAATTTATTTATCAATTTGGTGGAAAATTAAGAATCTTTGAAAGTATATGAGCAGTCACACATAAAGATGAGAATAACAGACACTTGGGACTTCTAAAGTGGAGAGCAAGGGAGGGAGGCAAGTGTTGGAAAACTGTGTATGGGGTGCCATGTTCACTATTTGGGTGATGGGTTAAGTTGAAGACTAAACCTTATCATCATGAAATATGCCAAAATATAACAAACCTGCACATGTATCCTCCCAAATCTAAAATAAAATACAAAATTTGTGAATAGGGTATTTAATATGATCAGAATTACATTTTGAAAGATGACTCTAGTAAAGACATGTGGGTAGAATAAAGCTGGAAGAAATAGAAGGTGAAGTGTGTACACATTATTAAAATAGCTCAAGTGATAAATAATGAGAAACACACTTAAAATGGTGGAGGAAAAAAGAAGAAAGATACAGGATAGATTTGAAATCCTTGAGTTTAGTGAACTTTCTCTTTTGTTCACTGCTAATCACTATGGTCCTTCCTTCCTTCCTCTTTTCCTCCCTCCATTTCTTTCTTCTTTATTTCCTTCTGTATTTCATTCCTCCTTCATGTATCTTTTTTATTTATCATTCTCATCCTTTTGGTTTTAATTAAACTGATAACAATTTCACCTTAATTAGCCATCTGTCTATAATAAATCAAATAATTAGTTGGGCTTGGTGGCGCGTACCTGTAGTTCCAACTATTTGGAAGACTGAGGCAGAAGGATTGCCTGAGACTAGCTGATTGAGGCTATGGTAGCCATGAGCGTGCCACTGCATTCCAACCTGGGTGATAAAGTGAGATTCTCTCACACACACACACACACACACACACACACACACACACACACACACGATATCTTCTTGGTTTTGCATTAGAGTAACTGAATTAAAATAACTTTCTCTCACAGAATATTTAAAAACTCCCTCATAGAAGGCACATTAAGGTGGTGTTCATTTTACTTACTGTTCAACACAAACTATTAATTCTTTTACAGTATTTATTTATTTTATAGCTTCATTAGTATAAAAGTAGACTGAAATTTATACATAGATCATTCACCTGCAGTGAACCAAACTACCATAGTATTGATTCAATCAGACAATTTTGTCTTCTTAGAGATTGGTTAGCATGATTGTATCATGACCAAATCATTTTAACAAACATCAAATAACATTATCCAGCATATCATATATAGGTGCTTATTTTATTTTGTCCCAAGAATAGAGCCTCAGGTGAACCAATAGTCAGGAGTTCTGTGTGACCTCCCTTTGTGCCATGACTTGCTTTGTGAATTGGAAAAATCAGTTAACCTCTTGGTACTTCAGTTCATTCATCTATAAAAAGAGGAGAGTAACATTTGCCACCTAATTCACAAGTATTTTGTAAAGGTTAATGAGCTTCAGAGTTTATAAAGTGCTTTTTCTTCCTGAATTGAAAGACTCTTGATGATTACTAAGTATCATTGCTACTGTATTTTTTAATGTAAAGTTCCAGTAAATTATCCTTTGAAAAAACCATGATATCACAAAATATGTGATAAAATACTTCTAGAGACATTACCTTACATATATTATGTTGTCAGAAGGGTAGAAAAGTTTTTACATCATTGTTACTATACTGGATTAACATAATTCATATTTTCAGGATCAGAAAACATTGTGCTCCAAGAACACATGCACGTTAGAATTTTTCCTACTTCACCTTAAAATATTTTAGTTCTAATCAGTTTGTGAAGACCCTACATTTGTTGACATCATTTTATGAGTTAAATACTAAAAAAAACAAAAACAAAAAACTGCTCCACTAAATAAATGTGATTGTTATTAATGCCACAGTGAATGAAAAACATTAACATCTTGACTGAAACCCACAAAAGTAAAATTATTTTATATAAGTGGAAAATTTGCCCTGTTACTCTGCAATTTTTGAAGCGGTTTTGTCAAATCCCTGCTTGAGAGAATGAAGAAACGTCTTCATGCACAAATTTGTCAGAATCCTGGACTAGATGTAGTGTGACAAATTCTATGTGTCATGGGTTTTAATTAATTTTGTGCTATATATAAACATATATTACCTTTCAATTTGAGTGAGAAAAATCATATACTTTTTATGCTAAGAGTTTTTCTCCTAATTTTAGAAAGAAAGTTGTCAACATGACAAACTATTTAATCAACTTTTTAAAAATTATGGCTCATTTCACCTTAAATATTAAATAAGTATTCATTGTGCTATAAGCTAGAACAACATGTATATGTAAAAACACATCTCGCACATTTCTCCTACTTTATTTCAGAGGCATAATAAAGAAAAAACTAAAAGGAAAAATTAAAAATATATTTTACACTTTCGATTTTTTTCTTGACAAAAGAAAAAAAATATTCAAAAAGTCTAGAAGAATAGGGCTCTCATGTTTTTTCCTGACTTTGGAAATCAAATTAATTATCCATTGTAGTTTTAGTTTAAAATAAATACAAGTGAAAGCCAATATCACCTGAATATTTACAGAAAAATATCCAAAATAATTTTAGGTGTTTTGTGTCATGATGCAGCCAAGGACTATCACTGATAAATAATTCATTTCTTTGATCTCCTATAATTAAAAGTATATATAGAGGTAAATTTGAGAGATTTTTAAGATTATCACTTATATGGCCAACATGCCCTTCTTTGCTGTTTCCTAGGGTGGCAGCCAGCCTATATACCCCCAGGTCTGTATGAACACACATAGAGGTACTTAAACTGTATGGTCATAAAATATAGATAGCCTCCTGCAATAAAATAAGATATAAGAAGTTTGTCTTTTAAAATACATTTCAGAATTATAACTGTGGCTAGATAGTTAGATAACCAAATAATTTACCTGGCATCCTTAATTTATAACTGATAGTTTTTAAAAAGTAAATTTTGTGTTTGGTTTTTTTCTTCTCTTAGAAAAATGTAATACTGTGGTTCCCATGGCCAGCTCTCAGACCAAGGCTGGTTTTGATCAAGTCTTCAAAAGTTCAAAACAAAATGAGAAAAATTAAGACAAGATTTTTATGTTTAGTAAAGGTGATTTTGTCAGCCATTCTGCTTTGTGAACATACACCTTTTAGCTCAAAAACCTGCCCTTTCTAATAATTTTTGATATAGTTACTTTATTTTATAAAATAGTAGTATATAGAGTATATTTTTAAAAATAATGTTCTTAATTGGCAAAATTAAAAGTTAGTAAACCTACATTGTCTTTGGTCTTTCCACACTTTTAAGAAAAGAAAACATATTCATCTCTAAAATCCAAAATTCTAAGACTTTGTTTTTAAATATAATTACAATACTTTCAGACAACTTAAGAAAGCAATATTAATAATATCTTTATATAGACAACTTATAAAAACTTTATCATCCACTGGAATATACATTAATATGAAAAATAATAAATTATATTATTTCCTATAATATTCCTAAAGATAATTTTTAAATGAACAAATTTTGTAGGGTCATATGTAAATTTGATGACTCCTTTTTTCTGTAAAAAAATATGAGTGCATTTCATCATATATTACCTATGATTGATATGACAAGATTTCATTAAAAATATGTGAGAGAAAAAAGATTATTTAGGGACAACAAATAAACTCTATGTTGTAAATTAATCAGTAGCTACTCCCAATAAGCCAAACTAACCCAGACAGTCCATCCATGTTATCTGACCACCATCAGCCAGCAAGCCCAAAGCACGATCATAGAATAGATGACCAGAGTATTTGCCAAGCATCCAGATGCTCTTTTTGGAGTGAGAAATTCCAAAATCAGACATATGAATTTTAATGATAATTCTGTTTTGATAAAAGAATAAATTTTGTGGCTTGTAAAAAAATTCTGAATATCTTCTAGATGCTTAATAAATACCCCTTAAAACAACTCTAATTTTGCTACACATGCTAATTTCAAGGTTTTTACAGATTTCTTTGATTTAGTAAGATGCCAGCATCATATGAAACCTTGTGCAACATTATGAATATTTTCACAGGAAAAACAACCCACTGCAAGTCATCATAGCTTTCTAGCTGATTACTCTAAAGACTCTGCTTATTTTGACCAACATCTGCCCAGAGGAGTTATTAATGTCCAACATTAAGTAGATAATGCTGAGTCCTTAGTGACTTCTGAATGACAGTTTTATAAGGCCACATTTTTAAAAAGGTGTATAAAGTCCATGGGCTTGTCTTTCCCTTGTGTATGTAAAGCTTGATTACATTGTGGAATCTTTGCTGGAAATAACTTTATCTACATATTTTTGGTCTCTGTAGACTAAAAATGTTAGTGCTGGAAAATTCCTGGACAATGATTTTAGAGGTACAGGGCTATAAAAGAGAAGTATTTCCTTCTTTACACTGCTTGACTTAGCAAAATAAACTCATTTTAGTTTCATAAAATGCAGGCAAGAATTCAATTGTAAAGGGCCCTTATTTTTACTTTAAACGATTTAATCTTTTGCCTTTACATAACCTTTTAATATTATCTTTTAATAAAAAGAATAGGCTACATAATGGTACTTTTGGCATTGCAAAGAGGATTTGAAAAATATCATTTTCAACCCAATATATATTGCATAGTAAGTACACAGACAGGAAGCTTGGTTTGGAGAATAATTATATCAGGCTACCAATCAGAAGGCTGAATGTACCGATCCCCATTCTTTCGCTGACTTCATTGCTTTTTCAAGTTTATTGTGCTATGCCAAGTTTTCTCACCAATGAAAAAGAACTACTTAGGCCAAAACAGACAGAGAGAGAAAGAAGAAAGAAAAGAGATTTTTTAAGAATTTTGTGTGCATAACAGTAGCCTCACTTTTTCCCTAGTATTTAGTGATGTACAAATGTACAGGGAGGTCTGTCTAGGTTAGTATTGATCTCAAAATAACAATCAAATATGATAGAAATAATCACATTAAATAAGTTTGTGCTTATGTAATTTTCCTACGATAAAACTGAAAAGTATTAATCAATAAAAGTAGTCCTTTCATCTAGGGTAGCTATTGTATTTTTCAGTCAGTTTAATTTTTAACTTTTATATTTAACATTGGAGGAAAATATTTCCTGAATAGATCGTATTCCATCAAAGTGTATGTATACATATGACTTGCTTACAAATATATGTAACTTGTATATTAACTGTTGTAGGGAAACCTTGTAAATTAAATGCTGAAGGGAAACTATTTTTTGGCGAGGAAGAGATAGCTTCTATCAAGCCATTATCATCAGATACTTAATAGTCAGATAGCTCCCTACAAGCACAAACAAAAAGTCATAGATCCGTCTTTTCTGAAGTAATTCTGACTCAGATGATTCAGTTTCCTTAAAAGGAGGACTAAATTATGGCTATGTCTACCTCATACGTGCTATCTGACTTATTTAGGTGTGTCATTGTTTTTTAATGGGAATTTTTGCTCTATTTTAATTTTATTGGTAAAGCAATTAAGAAAAAAATACATTTTCATAATGTCATGTCCCAAAGAAGGAAATTTATCTCTCTTTTCCTCAAAGATTATCACTATAATACTGTCCAAGGATATGTAAAATTCTCTTGGCAAAAGACCCAGCATGTTCTTAAAGTTCCAGAAGTTCTGCCTTGTATGTCCAGCACAACAGGGGCTACTCCATCACCCCACATACATGTTCAGGAAAAAGATTTAGTTGACTAAATGTTTGAAGATGTTCAGATGATTTTATTCTTGTTTCCATATCACAAACAAAAGAGAAAAAAGTAAAAACTTGATCATGTATATTGGTCTGTGATTACTAGGTGGATCAGTTTGCTATACACTACACTATTGTAGACTGCCATAACAAAGTACTGCAAGCCGGGCACGGTGGCCCAGCCTGTAATCCCAGGACTTTGGGAAGTGAGGCGAAAGGATTGCCTGATCCCGTGGGTTCGAGACCCGCCCGGGCAGCTTGGCGAGCCCTCCTCTCTACAATAAATCAAACACTAGTCGGGCATAGTAGCGCGCGCCTGTAGTTCTGGCTACTTGGAAGTCTGAGGCCGAAGGATTGCGGGAGCCCAGCAGGTCGAGGCTGCGGCAGCCATGAGCTTGCCACTGCACTCCAGCCTGGGCAATGGAGTGAGACTCCGACTCAAACAAGCAAACAAACAAACAAGAAAAAAAAAGTACTACAAACTGGGTGGCTTAAACAACAGAAGCGTCTTGTCTCACAATCGTGGAGGTTAGCTGTCTGAGAGAATGGCATTGTCCGGTATATTCCCTGTGGGGACTGTGAGGGAGTACCTGCCTCATGTCTTTCTCCTAGCTTCTGATGGTTTTCTGGCACTCTTTGACTTTCCTTACCTTGTAGATGCCTAGGAGAAGAGATTACTCTGATTTCTGCCTTCATTTTCACATGCTGTTCTCCCTGTGTGTGTGTGTCTGTGTCCAAATTTTCCCTTTTTATGAGGTCACAATCATTTTAGACTAGGTCCCAACCTAATGACCTCATCTTAACTAGATAATCTACAAAAACTCTATTTCCAAATAAGACCACATTCACAGGAACTGAAGGTTATGGGGAAAACAGTTTTTCAGCTCATAATACTGAGTCTATCCAGTTTGACATTTGCATTTCAATCCTTTTAAACTCTAAAAAGATGGCACAGACTAGAACATTGGGATTTCCTTATAAGGATTATGTTGCATAAAAAAAGGATGAGGCAGATTAAGGAAAGCTACAGAAAGCATCTAAAACAAATTCAACTTAGTTTTGAATATTTACCTCCTTTTAGGTTAAACATTTGCCTTGAAATATGTCCCTACAGTCATTATTTAGTTCTTACTCTTCTCAATGAATATTTCCTTGAACACATAATCCAAACTACAAAAAGAAAAAGTTTGAGAGAATGTTGGTGGCTTCTCAATATCTGATTCATTTTAGTAATCAAAGACAACCTCTGTAATGGAGTTTGTTTCTCTATTATAAGAATATTCACATTCACAAGGACAAATGCAGAGTAAAGAAACACTTCTCAAAGTAAACAACACCTTAGCAATTTGGTTCTTAGGTAAACAGGTCATATATACTATACTGAATCCAGTGGTCTTTTTTCTAATCACTTTTTGACTGCCATATCAACTCATTTCTCCACTGTTGATTGAATCAACTCTGCAGACAATCCGATTTTGTCATTAAGACAGCTCAAAACACAAGATTGACTCCTTTTTGATCTGTTTCATATAAACACAGTTATTGGCAAGGTGTTCTCAAATCCTCCATCTGACTACAGAACAAATGGAAACTTTCCCCCCCCAAATTTTACTCTACAATCGATTTGCTTAATAGTAGTAGAAGTTGGAGTTAATAATTTTAGGAATCGAACATAAGCGCCACAAAATCCTTGAGATGGTCTAACTTGACTGTATCTGTAGCTAAATTGGCTTAGGATTAATGACATAATGTCTGGAAAATAACGTTTAGCTTCTTAAACAGAAAAAGAAGCAGCACTGGCTTTGACAGAATGCAATATTAGGAAAGTATAAACCTCAGACATTCCTATGACCCATGTGTTGCCTTTAGTTTTTAGTCTAATAAAGTGGTGAGCAGGGTGTTCTCATTCTATTGTGTTTACCCTTTATCCACTTAGATTATATCTCCAATGAAGACCAATAAAAATACTGGGTACTTGGAACCTTTCCTTGTTCTTCAAGGACCCTGCAAATATCATCTAATTATTCTTCAAACCCATCCAGGCGAGAAATATGCCTCATCTTAAACATGATCCTTGGCGATGAGAATTTATACCCACCATTCTCTTAAAATTTCCCCAACAGTTTTTATTTTGGAAATAAGTCAATAAGTGCGTAATTAAAAAACCATTTAAACAAGTCAGGAAGTAAACGCATGTCAAGAAGTCATTTATGAATTACTCTGCAACATGTTTGTTTTACAAATTAACATGAAACCTTCAAATAACAATAACTTGATGTGATTTTCTGTGAAGCAAACATGCAGCTCTAAGTGTTTAAAAATATTAAGGACTCCTTTTCTGTTTACGTAATGACATATCATGTTTATTTTATTAGCACAGTAAAAATATTAGTAGTCATCCATAAATAGAATTCTGATAAAAGGATACTTCATTTCAGAGTCACTAATCTGTGTTAATACCATTTTGATCAGGGTCTTGTTACAGCTGTTAGGATTTCAACCCCTACAGGTCAGAAAAGAAGATGGGAAAATCCTTAATAAAATGTTGTTAGAAGCTACAGGTGGGAAATAAAGAAGCTCTAGTGACCTATAATCTTATTCCCTCATAAAGTCACCAAGAGAGCACAGCAGCTTCTGCAGCTGAAATTAGACAACACACTAGTGGCTTTTCAATCTCAACTTTTACAGTTTGATGTTATCATTTTCAGTGAAGAACAAATGAAGGATACAGCAGCACGGCCAAGACATTCTCTCTGGATTTAATCAGTCCACTCAACCACATGAGTAACTCTGCCTTAACAGTATTTTATTCCCATTTATAAACAATGCAGACATTCTGTTAGTCTATTCTCAAACACACAACAGATTCTCAATATGCTCTCTTTGGGTTTTATCTATCACTTTGCCAAACACATCTAAAGAAAAAAATTATTTTAAAGATTTAATACCAAGTTGGATGAACTTTAAAATGGGAGTTGTTGTGAGTTCATAAAACTTACACTCGGCATCATCCCAAGTGAAATGCAGAGTCCCACTACATCGGTACTGTGTAAAAATCAGTGTAAAAAAGTCCAGTAAAGGGCTGCAGGCAAGAGCTTGGCCAATTAGGAGTGCTGCTGATAATTATGCTCATTCAGCAGATGTCTTTGCGAGCTCCTGCCGAAATGTAGCTGTAGTAGGCATTGACTTTGTCTTTACACCATTGGTGATGGTGCAAAGCCCTAACATTTCAGCCACACACAACTGGATCTTGAGGGATAATTAACTTGTTGTTACTTCACGTTGCTTCAAAAAGCATGTGACTTATATTTTTCCTGGCCCAAAAGGGGAGTAAATCAAATCCTTAAAATAAAAAATAATAATTTAAAAAAGAGATCGGCATTGAGGGGTCAGACGTGGCGTGGTGGCTCAAGCCTATAATCCCAAAACATTGAGAGGCCGAAGTGGAAGGATTACTTGAACCCAGGAGTCTGAGACCAGCCTAGGCAACATAGCAAGAACTCATCTTTACCAAAAAAAAAAAAAAATAGGCCAGACATGGTGGAATGTGCTCGTAGTCCCAGCTACTTGGGAAGCTGAGGTGGAAGAATAATCACCTGAGCCCAAGAGGTTGAGGCAGCATCAAGCTCTGATCCTGCCACTGCACTACAGCCTAGGTGACAGAGTGAGTTCTTGACTCAAGAAAGAGATCAAAGAGAGAGAGAGGGAAAGAGGGAGAGAGGGAGGGAGGGAGGAGGAAAAAGTGAGAGAGAGAGAGAGAGAGAGAAAGCAACATTGAGATATTTTTGTTTCTTTCATAAACCTAGTATTTTATGTTTTTCTTCTTTGACTAGGGAGAATATGTAACAAAATATCAAATGATAGCACTATCAAAAAGAAATGTTTCTGTGGAAATATCTGAGTATATAAATTTTCTGTTTTATTTCTCTCCCCATTTATAAAAGGCATATCTCCAGTTACTACAACACATTAGAGTTACAGTTTTTAAAAATGTTTCATTAATACCACAATTTTTTAAAAAGTAGTTTCAGACTTTCAATTCTGAAAATTCTGTCATGGAAAAAGATAATAAATTTTTGTGTTCTAAATAGCACAGACTTTTTTACACAGATTTTTTTTTTCTAAAATTCATCATACGTTGTAGAGAGTAGACTTTAATATTATTATTTGAAGAAGACAAAATATTATAAATTTTATTTGCTATCCGCATCTGCATAATGTTAAGGTTTGGATTTAACATAAGCTTAAGGTTTATCATATGCAGTTTTCATTTATTTATCATGTATGGGACAACTTGTTTAAGAATATTTGGCTCTGTGAGCAGTTTACTTGACAAATTATGTCTAATATTTGCTTTCTGAAATCCTGAGAATTGCTTGAGTATAATTGTACTTCATGTTAGCAAAAATAAATAAATATGGAACTAAGGAAGTTCTATCATTAATTTGTCAGAAAAGCAAGTTGTCATTTCTGAAAATTTAATGTCATTGAAGCTCTATTTCCAATAGCAAAGGAGCACTATTGCTAATAGACTTCAGAGCTTGAAATAAATAAATCTTTGGAATCCTGTTGCATCTCTTGGGGTGTGACATTTGACAGTCTTTTATAGCACAGAACGAAACAAGTTTGTGAGCTGGAATTCAATTGTGGCGTATTGATTCCTTGCATCAGTCATTATTCCCTGCTGATTGACAGGTGAAAATTGGTTACGTTAAGTATTTCATATGTTATATTGGCTGACATTTGCTTGCCTGCTCCTGTGTCAATATTGTTGTAAAGATCTCCAGCTTTATGAGATAGCAATAGACACTGACTGTGGCTTTTGTGTGATGTTCCAGTGTTTTTCCTGACATAATTTAAGACATATTAAAAACCAGCAGCATCTTCCCTCTTGAGAAGCTTAATGCCAATATTATTGTCTTCCAGGGGAAGATCATGTATGCTCATAATCGGGTGCTAATTTCCACCCGTACGCTCATGTTTAGGCATTAGGCACTATAACTGTAAAATTGAGCCTTCTTGATTGATTCATGTCAAGCCTCATCTCGGCTCCTGCAGGGGAAGTCATCCAGCTGACCCTTTTTACACTAAAAGAAGAGATTTGTGTTCCTTTCTTTCACCTGGAACCATCAAATTGACTGAATAATCTGTAATACATTAGTGCTGACATTTGTTAGGGGAGAATTAAACAAGACACAGTAATCATTCCCCAGAATAAAAATTGTGTTTGATTTCCAGCAGAGTTCTATTAAAGGGATGACAGAATCTGTCTCTTCCAAGGTGCAAAATCGTGAATATTCTCTGCATTAATGAATCAAGTTAACACTTTAATTGCTTATAGGACCTAGTTCTCCAATGTGCTTGTTAAAAGATTGGAAGGCCCTACTTTGTGGTCAACACATATTTGTAAACAAGGTGAGGTTCTTGGGAGGAAAAATTTTCTTATTCTTTTTGCTTTTGCTAGTCAGAGATATGAAATGCTGCATTATTCCCTGGAATATATAAAATTAATCCCCAAATGGCCAATTATATACTCTCTAATTCACTTGATAAATATAGGAGAAAAAAGATTGAGTGAGTTAAGTAGTAAATTTGAATCTGTTTTTTCATTATGTCATTTAAGTTTGCAATGGTTTTGAATTTAGATCAAGAAAATATCCCTACAACTCATTCTCCCTGTTCTAAAGCATGTAGGAATCATTGTGTTTGAATTGCACTTTATGCAGAAGCTCCTGAACAACTGTATTTCATATTCATTGGTCTTCATTCATAGCACCTGCTCGTCAACCACAGCTGTCAACATGGAGTTGAATCATATTACACTCTAGAGTTCACATGTGTGTGCTCTGTAAAAACCACAGTTTTATATCTAGCTTGTGTAGGACTAATTTTCAAGATGATTCGTTCATAAATGATTATGTGAGTATGTTTTCCACTATGAGTTCACACTTCTCAGAAGTACCACTTAAAAATGGACCTTTTCCACTTTTGACTACATTTGTTAAAGCAATTGTCAAGTTTGTTAATTGGGGTCTTTTCAAAGTGCTAACATGCCTGTGCTGTAAATACTTCATGCCGTGTGAGACAGTTTTGGAAGGAGAACTCAGCAGTTTTTGCAAAAATAATAGTAGTAGTAATAATAATAATAAGAAGAAGAAGAAAACAAAATTTTCTTCTTCCACAAATGATCATAAAAGACTAAAAAGCTGCTAAAATTAACTGTGTGATCCATGAACTAATAGGAAGCACATATCAACTTATAAAAAAATAAATAAACTCTTAGCCTAAAGAGGATAAGAAAGATTGGCTTCACTTCATTTAATTTGGGAAGTTTAGTGGTTTATTATTTTACAGATGCTCTATTTCTGTCCAAAAATCTTTACCTAGCAAACATAAATCATAAAGTTTTAGTCAAGCACTTTATTAGGAATTAAATCTACTAACAGAAGACATGAGGCTTGCTTTCCTGGAGTTCACAGTCCCCTGGGAGAGAGATGGAACAGCATACTTACTATAAAATAGATTAAGTGCTAAAGGAAAAAGCTGTACAAGAATGCTCTTAATACATCTCGATGACTTAACTAGTTTGACTGCAATATTATAAGTAAAAGTCCATACATTTATAGCTTAGTATCATTTTTGCACCTTACAGGGGAAAATTATAATGCAGGAGAGACTGATATATAATTTATAGAATCAGAATCAAATATTTGACAGTTTATCTAGTGTCTCTCCATGAACCTATTTGTTGACAGAAGCACTTTCTCTGAATAGAGATGCCCCGCCTTTGTATGACATGTCTTCATAAATTCACTTTTGGGGGAAGTATAAGGAAGCTCTTCAGTTGCCAATTATCTTCTCACCTGAAAAGCAAAGAGATCCCAGAAGGGTCTTAAAGACAATACATTATTTTCACTGAAATTACAAACCAGATCAAGATCAACCTCGTTTACTGTCAGTAAATGTAAAATAAAACAAAAGAATGCTGAACTTGGAACAAGAAGCCAGATCATTCTGACCCAAAATTCCTGACCTGAAAAAACAATTTGTAGTAATTACTGACGTTATTTCTAAATCTAAAATTCAATGACAATTCTACATAAAATGTTCAAAATGATATCAATAATAAATTATATAGACAATAGAAGGGTGTACGAGGGGGGACTCAAAAACAAATTATCTTTTGGAGGGCAGGTCCCTTGTAATACCACAATTTGTTCCTCCAGATAAAACAGTCAACCGAAGTTTTTATCCAGAAGTTTTGAGGTTGCATCATGATTTGTGGAAGAAATGTCCCAAGCTGCGGCAAACTGGTGACTGGTTCTTCCATCATGACAACACGCCTGCCGACGCTGTGCTGAGTATTTGACAGCGTTCTACTAAAAACGATATGACTTCCCTATGCCCTGCTCTCCCTAATCACCCAGTCTTGCCTCAAGTGACTTTTTTTGTTGTTGTTTCTCCAAATAAAAATGTCCTCAAAAGGAACATTTTACCAATGTGGAAGAGGTGAAACAAAAACTGTAAAAGCACTAAAAGACATCAAAATTGATGAGTTCATAAGCTGTTCTGAGGAATGGAAAAAGTGTCTTGATAAATGTATTTCATCAGAGAGTACTTTGAAGGTGACTGAAGTTTAAACATGTAAGAATAAATACACAATTTTTTATAAATAAGT
>CAUYQG010295721.1:0-11924 GCA_963574415.1 Tarsius wallacei
GCAGCCTCCACCTGCTGGGCTCCGGTGATCCTTCCACCTCAGCCTTTCAAGTAGCTGGAACTACAGGCGCGCGCTACCACGCCTGGCTAATTTTTTTATTTATTGTAGAGAAAAGGTCTCGCCAAGTTGCCCAGATGTGTCTCAAACCCACGGGCTCAAGCAATCCACTCACCTCATCCTCCCAAAACATGGGATTACAGGCTAAGCCACCGAGCCCGGCTTATTTATGTCTTATTTAAGTATATTTCTTTTTTTTTTTGAGTTGGAGTCTCACTGTCACCCAGACTGGAGTGCAGTGGCCGCTCCCGGCCACCGCAGCCTCAACCTGCTGGGCTCCAGCGATCCTTTCGCCTCAGCCTTCCAAGTAGTTGGAACTACAGGTGCTCGCTACCATGCCCAGCTAATTTTTGATTTATTGTAGAGATGAGGTCTTGCCAAGTTGCCCAGGCGGGTCTTGAACCCGCAGGCTCAGGCAATCCACTCACCTCAGCCTCCCAAAGGTGCGGGATTACAGGCTGAGCCACCGAGCCCTGCTATTAAGTATATTTCTTATAGACAACATGTATTTGAGTATTTCAATGCTATTTTACAATCCTTGTCATTTAATTAAATATATAGACCATTTATATTTAATATAGTTTTCTATATGGCTATATTTAAATCCACCATCTTACTGTCTGCTTTCTGTTTATTTGGTCTATTCTTTGTCACTGTTTTATATTTCTTCTTGTCTTGTTAGTCCTCTTGCATAACTTCTTATTCCCCACTTCACAAGTAATGTAATTTTTTCTCATTCTCAATCTTTCTATGCAGTTTAAAATTTTCTAGGGAAACAAACAAAAGGGCACTTTGAAGTACTAGTGCTCTTTCACCCCCTTATGCCAAAGATAAAATTAGAAAATGGGCTTGGGCCAGGCTTGGTGGCTCAGTCTGTAATCCCAGCACTTTGGGAGGCTGAGGTGAGTGGATTGCCTGAGCCCGGGGTTCAAGATCAGCCTAGGCAACTTGGTGAGACCTCGTCTCAACAGTAAATTTTTAAAAATAATCAGATGTGGTTGCACGCACCTGTAGTTCCAGCTACTTGGAAGGCTGAGGCAGAAGGATTGCCAGAGCCCAGCAGTTCAATGCTGGGGGTACCCGTGAGTGTGCCACTGCACTCCAGCCTGGGCAATGGAGTGAGATTTCAACTCAAAAAGAAAAAAAAAAAAAAGAAAAAGATAATGTGCATGTGCATGCATTTGGCCTTTTTGAAGTAGACAAAAACAACAGACATGCTGACCATTATTCAGAGATCCTGCTTAGGCCGTGCTTATGTTGTCATCAAGAACACAGTATGCCTGAAGGCCTTGCTAAGGACCGAATGTCTGTGTCTTCCAAATTTTATGTGTTGAAGCCAGTCTCCCGTGTGATCACACTTGGATGGAGAGACTTGCGAGGTAATTAGGTTTAGCTGCAGTCCTGAGGGTGGAACCTCCATGATGAATTAGTGTCCTCATAACCAGAGCCTCTCCACCATGTGAGGATACAGTAAGAAGGTGGTCATCTATCAACCAGAAAATGGGTGGTCGCCAGACACCAGATCTGCCAAGGCCTTGATCTTGAACTTCCCAGCCTCCAGAACTGTAGTAAATAAATGTTCATTGTTTAAGTGCCACAGTCTAAGGTATTTTATTATAGCCAACTGAATTGACTAAAACAAGCCTTCCCATGAAAACATAACTGATATTGTCCATAAAAACTTTTAAAAGTTGTGGGGCCAGGCTCAATGGTTCAAGCTATAATCCCAGAACTTTGAGAGGTCAAGGCAAGTGGATTGCTTGAGTCCACAGGTTTGACATCAGCCCAGGCAACTTGGTGAGACATCATCTCTACAATAAATCAAAAACTTAGCCAGGCACAGTAGCACATGCCTATAGTTCTGGCTACTTGGAAGGCTGAGGTGGAAGGATCACTGGAGCCCAGTAGGTTGATGTTGGGGTGGCTGTGAGTGTGCCACTGCACTCCAGCCTTGGCGACGGAGCGAGACGTCAACTAAAAAAAAAAAGTTGTGAAACCCTAGTTTATCATGGCAAAAACCACATGACAAGACTTTGAACTCTGTCTACTTACTATCTATCCACCTGTCATCTATCTCTCTGTCTGTCCGTCTGTCCATCCGTCTGTCCATCCATCCCTCCATCTAATCATCTACCTATTTTTCCTAATTTATTTTATAATTTTCTAAATGTGTGCTCTGAAAAATTAATTTTTCTGTGAATCATCTTTCCATGGCTGCTCCATTCGTGGGTAGTTAGAATGGACTTAGTGAGTGCCTACATCTTGATGCATGTATCAGCAGCACATTTTGCATGATGTCAAGGAAGAGGGGATAAAAATTCTCATGTTCTCTTCTATCAAGTTAATGCCAGAATCACATGTTAAAGATAATTTTGCCTTTTCTATTTTTTTTTTAACATTGCCATTTATTCTGCAAAAAATTTCTGGATGCAGTCAATTTATCACCCAGACACCTACAAGCACAAAATATTTTAAATTTGTAATTTGTATATTTTGCAGAACTATATAATAGGATAACGATTTTCAAAATAAATAATTAGTGTTTTGGGGGGGAAGTGGAATAGAAATATAAATTCAAGAATTCAGAGAAACAATATAACGTTTCTGATATTTAGAAAGTTTGCTTATATATTTTATTACTGATGATGGCATGCATCATATGATATTTTTATGTCTTTAAACATATTTTTATGTTACATATGAATGCAACAATTTTATTTTCTAAAAAATTAATAATATTTGTAATGCAACAGATATGACTTATTTACAAGTATGCAAACATGGCATAAAAACAATAAATCTGTAGTATGGTTTTCCAGTCTTTAATGGCATACAACAACAATAAATATTCCTAGAAATAGAATAGCTGAGTCCTAGGATATGGTTATTTTTTACCTTATTATATGTTGCCCAATGGTTCTCCAAAGTGGTGTGCTTATATACATCTCAACTATAGTGATCTAAACTTGCTTTCCCAGCCAATGTGGAAATACAATATTATTCCTCATCTCACTTTACATTACTGCATACTGAATTCCACTGTTAATTTAGTTCACATTGGCTAGTCAGATTGTGCATTTTTTTCTTTGCAAGCATATGATTTTCTCATCTGTGAATTGCTTATATTTGTTATAAATTTGTAAGGCTTTTAATATTTTCTAGATACAATTTTCCTCTTTTGGTTTAAAATATATATGTTCTGATGCAAATTGCTAGGATTTTAATTTTGATTATGTTATTTTTGTCTTGAAAAGTAGATAATGATGGAGTCAGGTTTATAAAATATTTTCTTTATGATTCATAAATATTATGTCTTGTTTAACAAATTATTCTCTATCTCAAAATCACGATCTATCTTTCCAGGCTTTGTTTGCACAACTTTTATTAAAAATTTTGTATATATCCATACAAATATTGCATATATATAGGTATTTTGTATATGTTTTTATATATTATATATAACCTATAATAGGCATCTTTTTTATATATTATTAATATATAAATATTGAAAAGTATTCAAATTATTCAATTAAATAATTGACCATTGAATTCAAACAACTAAAAAATAAAAAATTTATTCAAACTCTCAGTTGTCTTATATATACAATGAAGATTAAATTATTTAGCTCCCTATATTGTTGTCAGAATTAAACAAACTTATAAAAGTAAAGTTTTTAGAACAATGTTTGGCTATCCAAAGTTTTGATTAAAGTATCACTTTGTTATTACTATTATTTTTGTACTATTCATTTTCTGGTTTGGGTATTATGGTTATGGAAACAAATTTTAAAAAGATGTACAATTTATTTTTGTGATGTTTAAAATTTATATGCTGGCCAGGTGCGGTGGCTCAGCCTGTAATCCCAGCACTTTGGGAGGCGAAGGCAAGAGGATTGTCTGAGCCTGGGGGTTCAAGATCAGCCTGGGCAATTTGGTGAGATCTCGTCTCTACAATAAATCAGAAAGTAAGTTGGGTATGGTAGGGTGTGCCTGTAGTTCCAGCTACTTGGAAGGCTGAAGTGGAAGGATTACCTAAGTCCAGCAGGTCAAGGCTGTGGTGGCCTTGAGCGTGCCACTGCACTCCAGCATGGGTGACAGAGTGAGACTCCAAATAAAAAAAAATTATGTGCTGTAATCCATTTTATAATTAAAATATTATCTGAACACAACTTTTTCTGTATTAGTCATTTAAATGGTTACGTATTTTTATGAGTCTTTTAACAAAATACTAGGGTTGTCCATGTTCTCTATTTTTTAAAATTTATTCATGCTCATTTTATTTTTTAAGACCATTTTTGAACTTGGCTTTTATCAGATTTCAAACTTCTTGTCTGAATTAATTTTTACCCATTTTTGGTAGAATTTAAATGTGAGGTAATAATTTTTCCCTAATAGTATGCTGTTGTACTCTACAAATGTTTTGACTTTATTAAATTTAAGATATCTTCTAATTTACCATTGAGATTTTTTCTTTAAGTCATTAATTATTAGGACGTGTGCTTTTAAGTTCTAAATGCTTTAGTATTGATAATTATTTTGTATTACTTTCTAGTGACATTTCATTGTTGACAGAAAATAATATATGTACTGCTTTACATTTTAAAATCTTTTTGAATCTCACTGCATGATAAATATTTAAAAATTGGATACATTTAAAAAGGGAAATGAGAATTTTTAAATTTGGGCACAGATTTCGATGGATATTTATTTGATCAAGATTGATAAGTTGTGCTATTCAAGCTTAGTTGTGACATTCAAAAATAGTTGTGTTATTTTTATTGCAATGAATTTTATTTGGTTGCTTTATCATTTTCAGAATATTTTGTTAAAATTACCTATAATAATCGTGAATTTGCCTACTTTTAAAAATTTCTGTTTGTCATTGTTTATTCTGAGTCTATGTTGTTATGTACACATAGAATAAGGACTTACCCAGTTTTCTCCCCATGTATTTTTGTTTGCAAAAATGTCTATTTCTTTTGTTATTATAGTTATTATTATTAATCTCATCTTCTTGTATTGATTAGTATTTTCTTTGTATACTTGCTTGTTTTTTCTATTTCAGATTTGTTATATGTTTTGAGTTTCTGTTTTAAAATAATGTTGATAATTTTTTTGTCTGATAATCTACATATTTGAATAAGACAGTTCATTGCATGCACATTATTTTAAATTTATAACATATTTGTGATTGCTTCTTGACTGTATGCTAGTTTTTAATTTATCATGTATTCTCTGTTCTATTTTTTTGGTCTACTTTCTACTGTATTAAATTAGGCTTATTTACTTACTTTTTTCTTATTGCCAGTTTGGAAGTTTCATGTCCTATTAATATGAAGTATCAAAATGTTAACTTACTGCATAAAACCAATCAATAGATTTATGTAAAGACTTTATGAACCTTGTTTCCTTTACCTATGCAATTTTATTGTTAACTCTGACCATTTGTTCATATTTATTGATGTTTTGTTCAGTATATTATTTTATATTATTTTTCAACTGACGAGTGACTTATTTTATAGCAAATATACTTTTTCAATTTTATTTGTGCTTGTATTAGTAACTTTGCTTAACTTTTTTCTATAATGCTCCTTGTTTCTGTATTCAAGTTTCTATCATTGAAATGTAGTCTTTACTATTCTCCTTGTTGTACAGAATGTAAATATTTTGTGTTGATTTTTTTGAAAACCTCTTTAAACTCAGGCTTTATTTATGAGTGACAGTTTATACCAATTAAAAGGAAAGGTAAAAAAAACTATGCAAAATAATTTTATATACTAACTTTCTATTTTAATAGACCTAGATCTAGAAAGAGTCATTTAAAACAAAAACATATTCATAAAATACCAGGCCTGAACATTTTTGCTAAGATTTGCCAAAATTTCAAGTAAGAAATGTGGAATGATACATTAGTTAGACATACATTTTAGGCACATCATAGTATATTTTCCACTGCACAGTAATTTCAGAATTTTATAGTTACTTGAATACTAGTTGTCATTTTGAAGGTTTTATTTTTTTATTTGTTTGTGCTTAAGCTTATATTTTCGTCTTTCTGCTTTGTAGAGTCACTCATTTGTTTAGGCATAGACTTTTAAAAGACTGTATTTCTCAGTGTTTTTGTGCTTGTCATAGGATGTATGCATCTATTTAATTCCAGCATATTTTTATGCAAGCTCTCTTAATCTTCTTTCTCATTTAAAAATACTCATTACTTCTGCTTTTAGTCTTTTTTGTTATATTTTTCAATCTCTTAATCCTTATTTCATACCCTTTATCTATTTATTTTTCTGGGCAACTGTAAGAGTGCTTTCCTTCTCTGTCTTCCAGTTTAGTAATTGTCATTTGTTGATATCTGATTGCCTGTTTAATTATTTGATTGTATTTTTAAAATTCTACATTTATTGATATCTACATTTGTTATATCTATTATTATCTTTTAATTTCTTATGCAAATACTCACTCCTGTTTAGTCACATATGTGTCTTTCTTGATGTTCTTTATTTCTTCCTGTGTTTCTATTCTCCATCTTGGATTATTTTTCTTTAATAACAATAAAAAGACTCTCTTGAATACTTCTCTTACTATGAGTCTAGTAGTGTTAAATTACATGCTTTAGTTTATCTGTAGATGTATTTATTTTACTTTGATTTTCATTTAGATCCTTTTGGTTGTGAATAGAATTCTTTATTTTTTTCCAGCACATTTAAATGCATCAATCCATGGTCTTGGATCTTTCATCGTTTCTCTTGAACAGTCAGCTGTCATTCTCACTGTTGCATCCATATCAATATTTATCTCTTTGTGTCTGGCAGTGCTCCTTGGTGCCCCTTGGTGTGGTTTACTTTGTATTTATCCGAGTCATGCTCTTTAGCAATTTAAAATATGTGGGTTCATGTTTTTTATACACTTGATAAAAATTCTTAGCCATCATCTCTGCTAAAATTTAGAAACTAAATTCAACTTTAGGCTTCTGAGTATTATGTTTTTACTATTAATTATTACATTTTTCATTTCCAGAAGTCTATTTTTTTCTTTTTCAGTCTGTTTCTCTCTTCTTAATATCTTTTTCAGGTTTCTAAAATTTCTTCTTTCTTGTATCAATAATTATAGATATTTTAATCTTATGCTTATATTTCTATTTCAGACCTTTTATTTATTTTCACTTCTAATTACTCTGGTGGCTGTTTATTAACTTTCAGTTGTTAAAAAAATTAATGTAAGATTACTTTCATAATCACTAGAGACAGCCTCATCCCTTCCCCTCCCCCATGTTAATCACTGATACCTAGGATTGTGGAAATCTCTTTATGAGAAATTGGTATGTTTACTTGGAGCTCAAAGAGTCTTGGCAGTATAGAAACATAATTTTTCTTTAGTTTAAAAGTTTGGGAATCTTGCACTATAAAAGCAGTTTAAATTCTAACCTGTAATGTTTTTTCTTAGAAGTGGGGGGAGGTGGGTTCTAAGTAATGTCATAACCAGGTGATGAGCTTTCTCATTGATTTCCTAAGAAAGCAAATTAGAGATTTTTTGTGACCCTCTCCTCTCACTAGTAATATAATAAGCAGCCCTTTTAGAGTCCTAGTTTTATGAGAAATTGTTGATTACACTTACTGCCTTGCATGGTCTTCTTTCCTGTGCTAATGTGCATGCCAAAGCCAAGTTCCTGTGATATAGGACTGTACTATATTTGGGTCTAACACCTTTCTAGATTGATTCCACAGAAGTCCCTGCACTTATACTTCTGACTTCACATTTTAATTTATTTTATAATAACTGGAAATGTTGCTTTTGTTCTTTTGAAGTCTGTTATGTTGGCGGGGACTTTTAAAAAGTTTACAAAAAAAAGGCCAGGCTTGGCAGCTCAGCCTGTAATCCCAGCATTTTGGGAGGCCGTGGTGAGTGAATTTCCTGAGTCCACAGGTTCAAGACCCACCTGGGCAACTTGGCCATACCTCATCTCTACAATAAATCAAAAATTTAGCTGGACGTGGTAGTGCGTGCCAGTAGTTCCAGCTACTTGGAAGGTTGAGGCAGAAGGATTTCTGGAGTCCAGCCGGTCAAGGCTGCAGTGGCCGGAAGTGTGCCACTACACTCCAATCTGGGTGACAGAGTGAGACTCCAACTAAAAAAAAAGTTTACAAAAAATGTGCATTATGGAAAAACTACGCATGGGATTCAAAATTTTTTGTACCAAAATAAACACATACTAACTTGTAAAAACATATCTAAACAGGATCTAGTATGAGGCATTTCTGAAGGAAAAGCTGTCAGTCTGAAAACAGCCCCTATCAGAGCAATATGAATTCTGCTAAAATTGAAGCAAGACCAAACATCAAATTTATGATGAAACCTGGGTGGAAGAATGATGAAATCATTGATGCTTTATGAAAACTTTGTGAGGATAATGACCCAAATAAATTAGCAGTTAGCAAATGGATAACTTGTTTTAAGAAGGGACGAGATGATGTTAAAGATGAAGCTCACAGCAGCAGACCCTCCACATTAATTAGCAAGGAATAAATTAATCTTATTTGTGTTCTCATAGAAGAGGACCAATGATTAATAACAGAAACAATAGCTAACATCAAAGATACCTCAATTGGTTTAACCAACACAATTATCACTGAAAAATTAAAGATGAGCAACAACTTTCTACCTAATGGGTGTCAAAACCATTGTGCTCAGATCAACTGCAGATAAGAGCAGAGTTTTCTACAGAAATTTAAAATAAGTGGGAATAAGATCCAGAAACATTTTTTCAAAGAATTGTAACATAAATTGATACGTGGCTTGACCTGTACAATCCTGAAGACAAAACACAATCAAAGCAATGGTTACCAAGAGATCCAAGTGGCCCAGTCGAAGCAAAAGTGGACAGGTCAAGAGCAAAAGTAATGACAACAGTTTTTGGAAGTTCTCAAAGCATTTTGCCTGATGACATTCAGGAGGGCCAAAGAAAGGTAATATCTGTTATCATGAGAGTGTTTTGAGAAAGATAGGCAAAACTTTAGCAGAAAATGCTCATTCCTCTCAGATTTTGTAAACGATATAATAGGGCTGGACTTGGTGACTCAGCCTGTCATTCCAGCACTTTGGGAGGCCAAGACAAGTGGATTGTCTGAGCCTGCGGTTTTGAGACCAGTCCAGGCAACTTGGTGAGACCTCGTCCCTACAATAAATCAAAAATTAGCTGTGCGTGGTAATGCATGGTTGTAGTTCCAGCTACTTGGAAGGCTGAGGTGGAACGATCACCAAAGCCCAATCAGTTGATGCTGGGGTAGCCATGAGTGTGTCATTGCACTCCAGCCTGGGTGACAGAGTGAGACTCCAACTCAAAAAAGAAAAAAAAGGATATAATGGGAAATTATTAGGCATATACCTTGCAGTCCTGATTTGGTTCCTTTTGACTTCTTTTTGTTTCCTAATCTTTAAAAAAATCTGTAGAGGACACCAATTTTAACTCAGTTATTAATGTAAAAAAGAGTATACTGACACGGTTAAATTTCCAGACCCTCAGTACTTTAGAAATGGTTGATTTCATTGCCTACAAAAGTGTCTTGACCTAAATAAAATTTATTTAGAGAAATAAAGTTTATATTTTTAATTTTCATCTTTTAATTACATTGTTTCATGAACTGTTTGAAGTGCTATAGTATTATATCTATATTTGATCTGTCATCTGTCTATCATCTACTTGTATATCTATCTATCTATCTTTCTATCTATCTACCATTTGCCTGTTTATCCATCATCTACTTATCAATCATGTATCTGTCACTCATTTCTCTATCTGTTTATTTATGTCTGTCTGTATATATGTATCTATTATTTATGTTTGTATATCTATTTCAGATTATCTATGTATTTTCTATCTCTCCGTTGTCTATCTATTTGTATATCTGTCATTTATCTATTGTGTCTCTATTATCTATCCATGTATCTATTTGTCACTCATCTATCTGTCTTTCTGTTTATGTCTTTCTGTCCGTATGTATCTATCTATTTATATATTTTTTATTATTATCTACCTATTTTTCATCTATCCATTGTCTATCCACCTTTGTGTATACCTGTCATCTATCTTTATCATCTACCTGTCTATTACCTACTCATCATGTATCTTTGTCTTTCATATGTCTGTCTGTGTACATATGTACATATGTACATATGTATGTATGTATGTATATATGTATGTTGTATGTGTCTTTCTATCTATCATCTAACTACCTGGTTATATTTTATTCACATCTCATATTTGGAATAGAAGAGTTGACTGTAGTTTAGACTGTGCTATTCAGAGAAGACCCCAGTCTGTCTTTGTTTGTGCCTTAGTTTTTTGAACTTAACCTTAAATTCTCAAAATCCAGGTTCTTAAAAATCAAATCCTGGCTTTCAAGGAAATTTTCTGCAATGTAATTCAAAAGACTTGAAATACAAAGACGGGAAATATCTTATTGGTTCTGAGTCTGCAGCGGCATTTTTTTCTTGAGATAGGGACATGGGTAACATGGTGTCATGAGCCAGGGCAGGGGGCTGCACACCATGTACTTCAGGGGAGTGTGTGTGAAGCATCAACTAATGCTCAGTTTATCATCCTGCTATTTGTGCTTTGCTTTTTTAAAAAAAAAAAATTTCTTGTAATCAAATCAGCAATTATCCACATATTTAGTGTCACTAATTTGAAGCCCTACTTCAAAAGGAACAAACTGATAATACTCACCAATTATCACATAATTATTTAGTCTAATTTATGCTAAAATTCTTAGAATATACAAGTGTATTGAAATAAAGTAACAACTAGCCTTGGGTGTAAGTTATTACATTTTAAAATTTGTTATCTTGGTAGATGCACAAAAAGCATCTAGCAAGATGTAATACATTCATGTTAACAACTCTTGGCAAACTAGTTATAGCTTTGTAAGTCAATAAAGAATGTTATGCCAAGCATAATTCTAAGATAATTGCAAAAAAAAGTTATTACATTTTAGGACTAGTCAACAATGTTGATGTGTTAAATCCCCTTCATGCAAACAGTAATCACGCCTTAAGATAGAAAAAAAAATCTTATTTAAGAATGGAAGTGTGAAACCAGCTATTAGCTATTATTTTACTGATACTGGATTACTTGATTGATATTACTAAGTTAATATCATTTATCCATATCTCAAAAATATGTAACATTACTACCTACATTTTAAGTGAATAGGGCCATTTAAAAAATTATAATATTTGAAAAATCACATGTGTTATGTGGGTTTCTTGGGTATGTGGTCTGCAGAGCTCAAATGTGGAAGGAATTACTTTCAATTAAAATTAAACTAATAATTTGTCTGCCATAGAAAACTTACCTGTGAATGACAGAAATTAAATGATAACGGGTCCATAAACACCATAGAGATACCTTTTGTAAAAATCATAAACATATGTGCCTAATATATGCATCGAAATACCACACATACTTTAAATCAAGGTGATCATACCTGATTTTTGGTCTTTACCACTCAATAGCCTGTCCAGAGTACTTACAAATTTCTTCTGTGCCTCTGCCTAAGAGATGATTGAATAAATCAAAAGTTTTTTATTGGAGGCAATTAAAGACATGTGAGCCCTATTTAGGAAATGAGGTTTTTTTTTTTGAGTTGGAGTCTCACTCTGTCACCCAGACTGGAGTGCAATAGCCACTCCTACCCACTGCAGCCTCGATCTGCTGGACTCCTGCAATCCTTCCACCTCAGCCTTCCGAGTAGCCGGAATTACAGGCACGCGCTACCACGCCTGGCTGATTTTTTATTTATTGTAGAGATGAGGTCTCACCAAGTTACCCAGGTGGGTCTCGAACCCGTGGGCTTAGGCAATCCACT
>CAUYQG010295726.1:0-10662 GCA_963574415.1 Tarsius wallacei
CTAAGGTGGGTGAGGTGGAAGGATCACCTGAGCCCAGGTCAGGCTGTAGTGAACCATGATCATGCCACCCACTGTATTCCAGCCTGGGCCACAGACTGAGACTCTGACTCAAAAAAAAAAAAGAGAATGCCTCTAAATCCACAGTACTTTAAAGTCAAATGAATGTCACTGGCAAGTGCTCTGAGGTCTTCATCCTTCAGTCATTCCACCTGGGCACCAGCCCTGGGTGGAAAAAGAAATGAAAAAAGATTAAAGACTGAAAAATAAGTGAGCCATGTTTGTGAGCAGAGGCCAAGAGCATCTAAACCAGACTTATTTTAGAATCACGTTGTTTGTGACTGTAAATATGGAGGTTAAGTTTTATATTAAAAGTATGCAGGTTTTCCAACAGAGACAGAATCACACAGTAACTGCAAGAGACTGGGGATAAGGGGAGGGAATTGACTGCAAACACAAAGAACCTGGGAACTTTCTGAGTGGTTGTGATGGAAATGTCCTATATCGTGATTGTGATGGGGTAATAAAACTATACATTTGTCAAAATGCACCAAACTGTACTCTAAATGAGGTGAATTTTACTGCAAAGTATTTCTTAAAAGGTCACAGCCAAAATAAGAGAAACTTGGAGCTCACCTCCACTCCTGCTCCCCTCAGCAATGCAAGGGACCCAGTCAGGAGACAAGATGGGGTAGACGTACTGTGAAAATCTTTCTTTTATTACTGTCTCTTGTGGCAAAATAACATTTTATACAAATAAGTCACCTGGTTTGCTTTGGACACAAAGACAATAAAAAATTGGAATGAGGGTCTTGGGTGAAGTGGGGAAGAGGAGGAAGGACAGATTAGGTCATTGATGTTTCTTATATTCTGTGAAAAATAAGATTTACAGAAAAAAAATAGACTTTCACAACTTCAATGACTTTAAATGGTCCTTTGTAAAACAAGGGGTAAATCCACCTCCACCCAGATCCTTCTTGAGGCTAAGATGTTTTGTGACATGGAATGTGAGAAACACGGTGGTTCGATGACTAGGCTCCTGCAGCAGGTACAGCAGCACCCTGCAACAGGAATCCTTGTGCACGGGAGCAAGGACTCTGTGCTGGGAACTTGAGAATGCACTGTCCCCATCCCCAAACCTCACTGACATCATAGTAACACTGGCCACCAGGAAAAAGTGACTTTACAGAGAAAAAAAAGAGAGCCCTGGGAGCCTAACGAGGAAGGGCAGAGCACACTAAGGCAGGACTCACCCAATTTGTACATTGGACACAGCCTATTACATCCATTTCAGAAATGAGTTCCACTTCAACTGAAAAATGTAAGTTGAAGCGTGCCCAAGAACTGCCAGTCAAGAACTGCCCCAGGACACCCCAATCACTGTCCCTATGTATTGGAAATCAAAAGGCGCTAAGACTGAGGTGTCTTCAGGAGGTACACACCCCTGAAAAATGCTTTCTCTGCAAAATAGCTTTGAGCTAACACAAAAGGAAAAAACAGTCTACTTAAGCCCAAAACTACTTTTGCTCGTTATGTCCTCTGTTTACCCTTAAAAGATAGAATAAGATAAACCAGGATCTTCTTTGGAAAAGCTAGAAGGGCATCTTAGGAAAAGAGAGACCCTCTCCAGGAGATTCCAAGGCAGAGAAATAGGAGCAAGTCAGGAGAGGAAGGGAGTTCAGGCAGTAGGCCCCATGGCACCAGGTGGGGCCTGCCTCTCTGCTGGAATGTGTTCTCTCCAGGAGCTGCCTTGCAAATGCCAGCTTTTAACAGAGGGCAGGGTCCCCCATGTTGGTAGTTTTCCCCCTTCCCATCGTATCATTCACAAGTTAACTGCTAATAACAGTCCAGATTCTATAATAATGTGGTAGCTTAATTCAACATCTGACTGGTTCCACTAATTTCAGAGAAAGTATGACTTCCACTTTCTCTTCTCAACTCATGTACAAAAGCTTGAATTTCAAACTCATGCTGACAAATACCCCAGAGTGGCAATACTTCTCAGATGTCCTGAGCAGCTAGACACAAGAATCCAGAGCCCCAGATATAGAACACCAGACCTTCAGGAGCAGAATATGGCAAATCCCTGTCCTGCTGGGCACAGACCAAGCACTTGGGCTCAAATGATCTCCAGTGAGACTTAGGCAAGCAAATAAGGAAGAGTGATATAACATGACTCAAGTCAGAATGCCAGCTTCCTCCATCCTCCAGGTCCTCTTCCTAGCAAAAGTTAATATGAGATGACCTACTAGTTTGCTAGATACAGCCTGCCCAGGGGCACATTTCCAAAACACACGGTACTGAGCAGGGCTCTGGGCAGCTCCAGAAACCATGGCCCAGATAATAAATATCAAATAGTGGAAACTCTCCCAATTGGGCCTCCGTCACAGAGAGAAGCGATTGTTGTTAAGCTCGACAGGAATATTTGCAAATCCCACTTGAGGAGCCACAATGAGAAACAGAAGGTGAGGAGACAGTGTTGATGTCTGTCTGCAGATGAGAAGAGAACGATAACAATGCAGCTTTCCCTAGCAGCATAAGGGACAGAGCCACACTTAAGGCACCTGGATTTGTAGTCGACTCCAGTTCTGAGAGTCACCAGTCTGGTGATGAACCCATTCCACAGGGTGCACAGTCTTTTCCCTCTCTCAGGGCTAAATCTAGAGCCAGCACAGAAGGGTAAACTAGGGCTTTCTCAGCGAGACTCTGGCCTGGCACAAAGCACTGGGCCAAGCAAGGTTCAAGGCCACTCTCACTCTAGAATCTAAACAGGGAGCAGCACTGGTCAGTGAATGCCCAGGAACTTGTGTGGCTACATGCTCTTCTTTCCCCCGCCCCACACAGCTTTTTCGCCAGCACCTTGAGACAGCTCCCCTGTCGCAGGTACTATGACGCCTCACAGTGACTCACCACATACCCTTCGATCAACGCTGATGACATGACCCTGGCCACATCAATATTCTTATCAGAGGGTCATGCAGTCTAGACCGAGCACCTAAAGTCATTCACACAGACAGCAACCACAGGGAGCTGTCCAATATGGGTCTGAGGACAAAAATAGCCCACAGGATGTACAAGGAAGCTCTTCTGCACATCACTGTGACACTCTGACACCATCTCAGTCTATTTCACTCTTTTTAAACACCCAATACAACTCCAACTAGTGGCTTGAAGGATCAGAATATGCATTACTTAGCTCTGATCTGCTAGGATGGTTCCAGAATCTACTTCAGTAGAAAGGCAGATAAGAAAACTCTACTAAGTAAGAAATTTTTTTTTTTTTTGAGTTGAAATCTCACTCTGTCGCCCAGACTGGAGTGCAACAGCACGCTCCCAGCCATTGCAGCCTCGACCTGCTGGGCTCCGGCAATCCTTCCGCCTCAGCCTTCCAAGTAGCTGGAATTACAGGCACGTGCTACCATGTCCGGCTACTAAGTAAGAAATCTACAAAGAGTTTTGGAAGCAAATCCTCACCAAAAGCCAATCCTCCAGGCTATGATATGCAGTGAAAATCTAATCTCTCCTTTAGAGAGCTGCTGCTGGTTTGTAAGTATACCTTTCCCAAACGAGACAGATTAGCCCCAGAAGCCTGATTAATACTATCAGAAGTCTAGCTGCACATCACATATGCTGGGAACACCACTGACTATTATAAAAGCTCCCAAAAAGAAGTCTGGAAATAAAAAAACAAAATACAAGGTCTGCTCTGGCCGTGAGAGATACTACTGTCCCATGAGCAAAGCTGACATGTTCTGTTTCACGAGAGACTCAAAACTGAGGAGCTAGGAGAAGCAGAGCAAGCTCATCCGTCCTCCAAAATGAGAACAGGAAGGCACTGCTAGGCTGAACCTCAGTCTATCCCCAGGAGGACCAGCTGAGGGTCTTAGAAGTCAGACAAAAGCAGGCCTCTCCACAAAGAGGATCTTCCAATTTGGCAGCATCACTCATCCCTTGGTGCCTCAATTCTTGGCACTCCTCCTCCCCTTCTCACCCCCTTTCAAGTTTCTTCCAGTTGGTTTAAGACTATGCACAGGCTGAGGGCAGACTGTGCTGATGGCAATGCCGGAAGTAAGGAGGAGCTGTCTGGAAGAGGCCTACTTTCAGCTTCCCACAGCACCCAGGAACCTTGAGAAGAGCTGCTAACCTGCAGGCAGGCCTGGCCAGGCCCTTCTCACCTGGGCACAGCTATGTGTGGAGAGACTAAGGCTTGTCAGTACAACCAGTAAGCAGGTAGAACTACATGAAAATTAAATTTTTTTATCTGGATTCCAGGAGGCTTATCCTTATCTTTTCTTTACTATAGTACCTCTGTGACCTAAGGGGCAGGGGAAAAAGGGAAGAAAAAATACTGGAGAAGAAAACACAGCACTGCTTGGCACCTCCCTTGGAGCACAGGAAACTGCCACCCCAGCCATGGCTTCCTGGGGCTAGGTTCCAGATGTGTGTTGAAAAACTGCGTCTTCAGTCACCTCCGTATGCCAGGATCCTGTGGCTGCAGCAAAGCACCTCCCCTGTTCACTCCTGCAGCAGTTACTGGCCTCCATTATAGGCATAATCAGCCTTGTTGTGCATTATCAGCTTGTTGTCAACAAAGTAGAAGCTGTCAGAGCGGGTCTCATAAGGATTTTCAATCATCAGACGAACTGCAAGTCAGGGGAAGAAAAAGAGCAGAGTTATGTTTGAGTCTACCCTACGGGCTAGTGGGAAAAAACTTTGTATCCCTTCCAAAATAAGCCAATGCTCCCAGAAAATATGAGTATACCCTACCAGAATAATGAAGTTGAACAGCCAGTGCTTGATAGCTGGGGAGACCAAGGCCCCCAAACTGAGCATGATCTCCACTTCAACATGAGGATGCAATCAACACTCTGATATGGCCTCCTTAGTCATCTCCAAGACCCCAAGGAAACACACTCACCTTCTTGCCAACATGGACCACAGCAGCCTGTTTACTCAGTGCTCTCAGCTGACCAAAGCAAGCTCTGGCCTCTGGTCTGTGGCCTACCTCTAGACATTCCAGTCCAAATTTAGAAATCTGTGCCTCTCTATGCCCACTTCCTGTGGGCTTCCCTGACAATCTAAGGAATCCAAGGTGAGAATGAGTGCAGGCAAGGAGCCTTCTCCACAGGCAGCTCGACTATTATTAACTCTCAAATGCTTGTCTTGGGATCTAAATCGAAGTCTTCTATTTGTTCAAGCAATTGTCCAGATCTCTTTAACCATACCGGAGAGTAAAGATAATTAAGTTACTGCCTCCGATCAATTTTGAATTAATGATTACACACCATTTTGAGTGTTCTGGAGGAAATGCTATTGTTTACCACATTTCTCAAAACATGAAATTGATTTTTTAAAGTTCCCTTTGAACTTTCTGAGGCCAAAACTATTTGGTTTATATCCAGAACACTGACCTCCAAATTATTTCAACTGAGTGGGCTTCATAGGTAAAACATATAATGCTGTACATAACCTTTTCCTGCAAGTATTTATATCTCCCAGCCAGTCTGAGGATTCAAGCCAGAATCTAATGCTGTCATAAACACCCTGCCCCACATCTCAGCAATTCTCATTTTACCTGGGAAGAGCACTTCCCCACAAGTAAAGAGTACCTGATTTTTGGAATATGACAACCCCTAAGGAGCTAGGATTCTGAAAGACCCACTCAGTGTGGGTAGTCCCCACAACACAACTAAAGCTCATCACTAGTCACAAGATTCCACTCACATTCTCATAAATGTCCTGAAGCAATTTTCCCTCATTACTAGCAGAGGATGACAACCTGAGATAGCTAGGCCAAAGTCACAGAAATTGGCAAAACCTGTTCTCTCTCTCTAGTTCAGTCCTTATCTTCCCTCGCCTATGCTACACAGCAGCCTTCTCCCTTTGGTGCCTTCTCCAGTTCTACCTTCACGCAACCACAGGGCCACTCTTCCTAAGATTATGCTTCCATCATCTCACTCCTGCTCCAGAACCCTAGTTCCTGCGGGATCTATGCTAACAGTTTATCTAATCAACCCTCTGTCTTGCAAGCATGGGAAAGAAGGGGTCCTCAGACCTTGATTCTATTTAGCCTGGAGTTTTCACAACCAACTCTGATTAAAGAAACAGTGAAGGGCCAATGACTAGAACACAGTGAAAAGCCATGACTTAGCAGTGGATAGGAGAGGCACTTTATCTGACTGGAGTCCCAAGGATTGTCACAGGCCTCCTCTTATCTCCCTCAGGGTACTCTCTTTCCCATAGGAGACATCTAGAAGGATGGCCTGTATTATTAAAACCTTCATTGCTTCCATATAGCCAGAGTCAGAGTTTGAAACAGGAGCCAGGAGCAGTAGGAAATGAGAAGCCTGAAGTCAAATGACTAGATATGTATCACATCACTATAACCATGTGACTAAACGGGTTTCAAGGTTCATTCTTTCTAGCCTTCAGAATTTAAAATGCTCTAAGAGTCAGGGGATACATACTGACATCCTCCGAAAGCTGAGGAAACTCATAGATATGTTCACAAGTGTTTCTACTGCTGGGGATGCAGAAGCCAAAATCAAAGTCAAAGTTTTTCAGCAAGCGTTCCCGGAAATAGTGCCGTTCAATCATCCGGAAGTTTGACACAGGTTTGTCTCCCACTGTGAATTCCACCCTGCAAAATAAATCTCTGTGAGCCCTACTTTGCCTCCCCACTCCTCTAAAACCAACTCAAAACCCAAGTGAGAACATTATTTTCTGTGAACAAGCAGAATGTTCTCCCCTCAGGAAATAATGATACTCACGTAGCCCCAACTGTCCGGAGGCGGAGAAAGGCTGGCGTGAATTGATAGCGGACAAAACGTCCTGCACTGATATCCACATCTCCACCCTCCTCCTCTTCTTCTTCCTCCTGGTCTGAAAGAGCACACAGAATCTTCAGTGCACCATCTCGGCACTCACCGTCCAAGAGTTCTACCATCAGTTCAAACAGCACAACGGCAACGAATTCATAATACTAACACCAGCAAGGAAGAATGGTCAATATTTACTGCACACTTGCTATATGCCAGGTTGTGCTAAGTGTTTCACAGAATCCTAACAACCCTGTGAGGTATCATTATCTCCATTTTACAGATCAGGAAGCTCAAGTTTGGAGAGGCCAAGTAATATGTCCAGAATCCCTCAAATAGTAAATGGAGGGAACAGGGATTTAAATCCAGGTCCATCTGGACCCAACACTAAGCTCTTTGCCTTTTATGTAATTTGGGGGTTTAGGCCGTATCCTAAGGATGAAGCCTGAAACACAAGCTGGGTACTAGGTCCCTGACATGGTCTATATTATAAAGGCTAGGTCTGCTATTGACCAAGATGAAATGCTAACCACTAACCTAAAACAATGGGACTATAAAAGTTGACACTGATCGAAAAGTTCCTTCAAAGAATATAAAAATTTCTGACAGGCAGCAAAGACAAACCACTAGAAATAATTTTGTGCAGGAGTGGGAGCTCACACCTGTAATCTCAGCACTTTGGGAAACCGAAGTGAGAGGATCACTTGAGCCCAGGAGTTCTAAACCAGTCTGGGCAATCTAGCTGGATACAGAAAAAAAAAAAAATTAGCCAGGCATAGTGGTGCATGCCTGTAGTCCCAACTACTCAGGAGAATGAGGTGGAAGGACCACCTGAGCCCAGGATGTCAAGGCTACATTGAGCCATGATTGTGCCACTGCACTCCAGCCTGGGTGACAGAGTGAGATCCTGTCTCAAAATAATAATACTAATAATTTTGTTATTTATATGAAAGACACTGACCTACAGCCTTGGAGTAATGTACTTCCTTGGACTGATGTCCGTTTCAGGCCATACCAGGCCTAACCTTCTGACCACCTGGGAAAGGGTGAAGCACATGGGCAATGAACCAACGTGAGGCCTCTACAAGGTTAACACTGGTCTAGTCCATTCCTAAATCCAGTAGATGAAAGATTTGTAAAATGAATCAGAGAACCAAGCATTCTAATGGGAACAAGGACTTAGAACCCTCCAGTGTACAATAAGGGTGTTTTCTCCAGACCTAAGCCGAACATGGTACAATACAGAAGTCTTTTTCAGCATCAAATATCTCTGCCTATGACAAGCCCAAGAGCAACTGGGCAACCAGATTGAGTAGGAGTTCATACCCAAAAAGTCTAGACTATGTGATTCAAAGAGAATCAGACCAAATCCTCTCAGGAATTTGAATTCGTCAGAACAAGTACTATAAGAAGGTACTTATCAATGTAAGAATATTCTAAGTGATATAAGATCCTTATATGTAAAGACTGGAGAAGTCCCAATCAAAAATAAGTACCCACAAGCTTGAGCTTTGGGCATCTTGGTCAGTGCTTGATTATAACAGCATAAAGAATACTGGTTTAGCTGGGTATGGTGGCTCATGCCTGTAATCCCAGCACTTTGGGAGGTGGAGAAAAGAGAAATGCCTGAGCCCAGGGATTCAAGACCAGCCTGAGCAAACTTGGCAAGACCTTGTCTCCACAATAAATCAGTTAGCTGGTCATGGTGGCACATGCCTGTGGTTCCAGCTACTTGGAAGGCTGAAGTGGAATGATCACCTAAGCCCAGCAGGCCAAAGCTGCGGTGGCCATGAGCATGCCACTGCACTCCAGTCTGGGCATCGAGTGAGACTTCAACCCCCCACCAAAAAAAATACTGGGTGGTCAGGTATGGCTGGGTGTGGTGACTCCTCATACCTATAATCCCAGCACTTTGAGAGGCCAAAGCGGGAGGATCACTTGAGACCAGGAGTTCGAGACTAGCCTGGGCAATATAGCCAGACCCTCATCTCCACAAAAATAAAAATATTAACCAGGTATGGTGGCAGATGCTTCTAGTCCTAGCTCCTCGGAAGGCTGAGTCAGGAGGATCACCTGAGCCAGAAGTTTGAGGCTGCAATGAGCTATGATCATGCCACTGTACTCCTGGGCAACAGAGCAAGACACACACACACACACACACACACACACACAAAGAGAATACTGGGTAAGAGTGAGACAAAGACCTTACCAAATTTGCAGGCTCTTTCTGAGTAGCAAATCAGAGGAGAAAAGCTTTGCAAAATAAGTTATTACAGACTACGTTGATATTACAAAAGTAATCTGTGACAGTGTTCTAACAAATAACTAACTCCAGAGGGCGCTACACCTCCAGTGACCAGCTCCAAAGACTTATGTGGTCCCTGGCCAGAATGAATCACGCTGGAACTAACCGTATCACAAGCACAGGAAGCCTCTAACTCAAGGCTAATTTAAGGAATCCCAAGTAGATGAGTTATGGATTCTGTTCCTCCAGAAAATGGTGGAGATTAAAATCCAAGCAAGGCCTTACTGGGAAATCCAAGGCAATAACTAAAGAGTGAGAAGACAGGTGAAGATACTTCATTCATGATCTGGACTGGAATCCTCAGTATCACCTTTCCAGGGGACTCAAGGCTCAGGTGAGTTTTCCTCATTATAGTTTAATTTGAAGGATTCCTTTCCTAATTGGAGGCAATGTGGTAAGATGAAAGTGTACAGGACCTTGGGAAAGTGTCACTTGAAAATTTGGGGCCTCAGATTTTTCTCTGTAAAATGAGGATAATAATAATCCCTCATAGAGGTGTGAGGATTACATACACTGATGTGCAGAAAGAAGTAAAACACAGTAACCAGCAAAGAGTAGACACTCAACGTACAGTCTCCTTTGTTTTTTTTTTTAGTCAGAGTCCTCCTCTGCTGCCCAGGCTGGAGTGCAGTGGCACCCTCACAGCTACCACAGCCTCAACCCGCTGGGCTCATGCAATCCTTTTGCCTCAGCCTCCCCAGTACCTGGGACTACAGGTGCACATCATCATGCCTGGCTAATTTTTGATTTATTGTAGAGACGAGGTCTCACCAAGTTGCCCAAGCTGGTCTTGAACCCCTGGGCTCAGGCAATTCTCTCATCTCTGCCTCCCAAAGTGCTGGAATTCAGACATAAGCCACCGTGCCTGACAACAAGCAGCCTTCTAACGCAGTTTCAAAACACCACCACATGACAGGTCAGGCCACGGGAAGAGGTCATAGAAGCAGTATACACTGAAATTCAAGAAATAGGATGCAGCCGGGCTCGGTAGCTCAGCCTGTAATTCCAGCACTTTGGGAGGCTGAGGTGAGTGGACTGCTTAAGCCTGCAGGTTCAAGACCAGTCCAGGCAACTTGGTGAGACCCCATCTCTACAATTAAAAAAAAAATTAGGATGGGCTTCGTGGCTCAGCCTGTAATCCCAGCGCTTTGGGAGGCCGAGGTGAGTGAATTGCCTAAGACTGCGGGTTCAAGACCCGCCTGGACAACTTGGCGAGACCTCATCTCTACAATAAATCAAAAAATTAGCTGGGTGAGGTAGCGCACGCCTATAGTTCCAGCTACTTGGAAGGCTGAGGCAGAAGGTTCGCTGGAGCCCAGCAGGTCGAGGCTGCGGTGGCCGGGAGCGGCCACTGCACTCCAGTCTGGGTGACAGAGTGAGACTCCAACTCAAAAAAAAAACCAGAAACACGAAAATATATTCATAATAAATAAACATGTTGGATGAGGAAAAATGGAGCTACTATATGGCCACAAATTACTTACATACATTTTTCTTCAAGTGCTGTGATGCTAACTCTAAGGAGATTGTGAAGAGTTAAGA